>JANSTW010106667.1:0-17672 GCA_027564275.1 Diadocidia ferruginosa | reverse complement strand
TTTTTTTTATCGATTTTCATTTTTAAAGGATCAATATTTATATAAAAAAAATAGTGGCATATGGATCACAGAGAAAAGGTTGGATTTTGTTGCGTAGTGTTATCTGTATACCAATATATATATGGGTGATTTTCATATTACTGACACTTTTAGGAGAGAAAAATTAAGATTGTTTTTTGACGTTTTTTTTATATATAGCTAGTATTTACAAAACATTTTCTGCTCGTTATAGATTTGGATTCTGTAAGATTAATTATTTAGATTAAAGCTATTAAATTTTGTTGGAAGCTAAACTTTAAAACAAATAACAATCGAATCTAAGCTTTAACAATCAGAACTTCTACTTCGCATTTACTATAATATAACTACATAAATGCACAGCATGTCTATATTTCTGCGATCTAAATAATTAAAAATTGGTGTCGAAAAGATTGCTAATTTATTAACTTAATAAGTTTTGTCCTAAGCGAAATTTCGATTTGTTCGAAATTGTTGTACAACTTTGATAAAAAAAATGAAGCCAATTTCATATGAACAAATTAATACACTTCAAACTTTTAATGGCGCAGATCTGATAATAAAGCTAAATACTAATAAATGTTTAATAAGAGCAAAAGAAAAAATAAATTCCAAAGTAAGATAGAGAGGATGAATGATTTAATACGAAATTTTAAATAATATGACACAAACGTAACAGTTATCTGAAAATCGTCCATATAGAAAATTATATATTTTTGCTCGGTCTGAATACTATATACGTAATAAATTATTATATTGAGGCGTTTAAAACTTGCAATAATTGAAACATTATTTATTTTTTATACAAAATATTTCTTATAATAATAATATATGAAGTTAGTATATTATAAATTCTATATGCTTATTATGTATTTAATTTCAATTACCACTGTTTAACTAAAACAATATATAAAATGTATATAATATATATTTTCATCTGTCTATAATAATGTATACAGTATAATTGAAAATAATAATTTATAAAAATTACTAAGTACACAAAGTCATTCGAAAGATACAAGTAGAACTATTTTTCTGAATCGAAATTCCACCACAATATTATAGTGAAATATAGTGTGGTTTACTTGACACTAAATAAAATTAGAGTTAACTTTATTTTATTTTATTTTAATAAATAAAATAATTATGCAGTTTGGTTTTTTGATAAAATACTAAAAGTGTGCCTTTTTAGAGTAAAAATTAAATAAAAAATGTTTATGGAAAATTTTAATATTTAATAATAATCATCAGCTTTAAAAAATTGTTTTTTTTAATTAATTTTCAATAAATTATTTATTAATTTTTGTTCTGTTAAAATATAAGAGTTATATTTTACTCAGGTGACCATAGTTATTGTTTAAACATTTTTTTAAATTTTTTAAATAAAAAAATAAATTATTTAATATTAAAACATATCTTTTATATATGCTAATCAATAACATTATAATTTTTTTTTGATTAACTAAAACGTGTATTGTTTAATCAACAATAATAAATTATATATTTGATCAATTATTATATAGAGAACAATTATTTGTTCAGCAATTTGCCATAATTATATAGATACTTAAGTATTTTTATCATAAACAGCTGAACAAATCACATATCGATTTCGAACTAAAATAACGATAGAGAGTTCAGTATCAAATTATTATTGATCAGTATTTCAAAATTGTCAAATTAGGATTTTGATTTTTTTGGTTATACCGAATATTTTTAATTTATAAAAAACATCTTCATAATTTAATTGTAATAATTTATTATAATTTATCGGGAATAAATAAATAAATAAATAATTATAAAAGCTAAAAGTATACAATGAGTTTAAATTCAATTACAATGTGCGTTTTGCAAGTTTAAAAAACAAATTTGATATCGGTTTTTCATTAATCCACTTTGTGTTACAGCTTTCAGAGATGACGGTTGATTTGTCTGAAGAACGTTCAGCCTCAAATATACAGAGTGAACGATTGGACGCCGAAACAGCCGAACGAATAAAATTGTCTAAAGAGTTGGAACTGCAACAGAATAAGGTGCGAAATCTGCAGGATATGAGTGAAAAATTAGAAATGGATTTAATTGCCGCCAAATCCGATTTAAATGGGTAATTATTTTGTTTAACCTAGGAACTACACCAAAGCGATTTGTTGTCCAACTTTTTTCTTTTTAGCTTCATTGCATGAAGTAAAAAATTTAAATTGAGTTTAATATTTACTTGTGTGTCTTTTCAAATTTTTAGTATTAGGTATTTTAAAGAAAAAATTACTTTATCAAAATGTTCGATAATTTTTTTAAAATTTTGTAAAAAAAAATCGGTCAAACCTTGTCTGTATATTAGTAGAAATTACAAGTTCGAAGATAACATACAAGCAAATATTATACAAATTTTAATTATTTAACTTCGTGAATCGAGAGCTGTGGAGCTATAAAAAAAGTCGCGCAACAAACCGCTCTGTTATAGTTCCTAGATTAAGTGTTGCCTATTTTATTTTTTTTTTTACCTCCCGTATAGATTATCCGAAGATGAAGAGGGCGACAATGAGGAAAGTAATAATATCTATAGAATAAAATATGATCGTGCTGCGAAGGAATTAGATTTTACGCGACGTCGATTACAAACACAACACGAACATGATTTAGAGCAATTGGTCGGTTTGAAAAAACAACTGGAGAAAAAATTAGCCGATGCATATGAAGAAGTGGAAGAACAACGTCAAGTCGTCGGACAATGGAAGCGTAAAACGCAGAAATTTTCCGTTGAAATGAACGATCTTCGTATGCTTTTGGAAGAGCAAAATGGTAGAAATAATTTACTGGAGAAACGCCAACGTAAATTTGATTCAGAAAGTCAATCGTTGCAGGTATTTTTGATTTTTTTTACTTTCTGAATTTCTGTTATTAACTAAATTTATTATTATTTAGGATGCTGTTCGTCAGGAAAAAAGTGTAAAAGATCGATTGGCACGTGAAAAGGATATTTTAATTGCTGAAAAGTTTACACTTGAACAAAACTTGGCGGTTAGTATTGCTATTTAATTTGTTTTAAATTAAAAAAAATATTTAATAAAACAATTTAGGATACACGACTTGAATTGGAACTGAAAAATGAGAAATTGTCTAGTCTACAGCAAGAGTTAGAAGAAATTACCTTTTCGGGTGGTACAGAAGAGGAGATAGCCCATCTGAAACGTTCGAAATTGGAATGGGAACGAAAGTGTAAAGAACAAGAAGAAGAGCTTGACGAAATGGCCGGACAAGTGCAGGTATGCAATGAACATCTTTGGTTTTTTATGTTTTATTTGATTTATCAATTTAGTTACTGGAACAAGCGAAACTACGTTTGGAAATGACACTAGAAACAATGCGAAAAGAAGCACGCCGTGAAACGCAACAGCGAGACGAGGAACTTGAAGAGGTACGCGGCAGTTCGTATAAAAAACTTAAAGCACTCGAATGTCAACTTGAAATTGAACACGAAGAACGTACTTTGTTGTTGCGAGAAAAACATGAGCTAGAACGTCGCTTGCAAAATATCGAGCAACAAGATAACTCTGATCGTGCAGCCGAAGAGGCAACTATTTTAAAATTAAAACGAGATTTACGTAAATATAAGGCATTGCTTAAGGATGCTCAGTCTCAGCTTGAGCGAGCCAAAGCCGATTCACCGGGAAAAGTATTAATACGTCAACTACGCAATCAACTTGAAGATGCTGAGGCGGCTCGTGCAATTGCATTAAAATCACGACAATTGATAGAAGCAGATTTGGCCGATGTTCAACTGATGTTAGACGAGTCGAGTCGAGGCCGCAACGATGCTGAGGAAAAAGCTACTCAAGCCACTAGAGAAAAGGCCGAACTTCAAACGCAAATTGAAGAAAACGAAGAGGAACTTGCTGAAATTATGAAAAAATACACATCAGTTATAAAGCAATTGAACGCAGAACAGACTACAATATCTGAAAATGAAATCAGAATATCCGAATTAGAAATGGAAAAGAATTCATTGAAAGAGCAAATCGATGATCTGCATGCGCGTTTAGAAAATGTTGAAAATTCAAATGATTCATCGGCAACAATTCAAACAAAACGGTAAGTGTTTCGTCTAAACCCTAAAAAAGTTATTATTTAAATATTGTTTTTATAGATTGGTGCTTAGAACGAAAGAACTAGAATCAAAATTAGAATTAGAGCAAGCTACAAGGGCCAGAATTGAGGTTCAAAGTGGTCGACATAAAGATGCATTGGAGAAACTTCAAACAGACCTTGTACATGCCAAGACCAAAGAAATAGCAGCACAGGATTCGTATAAGAAGTCTCAAAAATCAATAAGGTAACAATTTCCCAATTGTCAAACAGAATTATTTTAAAACTAATCGTTGCTGCTACAGAGATCTTCGAGAAGAACTTAATGCAGTTTCAAATCGAGAACATGAAAACGTTAATAAACGTCAAGATGTGGAAAAGAAATTAGAAACAACTGAATCTGAGCTAACATGTGCTAAAAACGATTTACGTTTAGCGTTACAACGAATTGCCGATTTGCAACAAGCAATGGAAGATGAAGACGATGATGATTCTTGTGGAAGGTAAAATGTCTTTTATAAAAAAAACTTAAAACTATTTATCGGACATACAGTCAACGTTTTAGCGACTTTTTTATAAATTTGTTTCAAGTTTTCAAAAAGTCGAAAAATATAAATTTTCCTCAATTCTTTTATATTTAAAAAAAATGTATTTCCAGTGACGATCAAGATTCAACGGATGATTCGTTGAGTGATCAAGAAATAAGTATAAATTCAACAATAAATAGACTTCGTAATAGTAGGCCACCTTTGGCTAACATTAAAGAAGAGCAAAATGGCCAACGGTAAACGTTTTTTTTTTATTTTAGTCAATTTATTATCTAAAAACTATCAAGGTGTTGTGTTAAATATTAATTATACATTTATTTTATCATTTAGAAATATCGTTCCATCATCCAATTCATCCTCATTAAACGAAAACCATACAACTGAAATCAACAATACATTAGGTGAAAGTACTTTATAAAACATATATACGTAAATATTCTATAGAAAGTTTTCTTCTATATTTTTAATCTTTAATTCAACGCTATATACTAGTTTGTATCAATTTTGATTAAAACTATTTTTTTTATTCAAATTTTGATACAAATTAGGCTTTTATGATGCGTTTTCTTATCCATCATATTATAATATTATATAATCTTGTAACTATCATAATATTTAAACACAAAAATCATAATCATTAACTAAATTATTATTATTATTATTATTACATTTAAATAACGACATATTATTATATAATTATAGACTTAAAACAAATAAGCTTTTTAATTAAAATTTAAGTAATAGTAATTATGTAAAAAAACATGAAGTGTATTATAAACAAATATATAAACAAAACATATAAATACACAAATCATAAATTTATATAATTTATTTTATTTAGATCAATTTTATAAATATTATTATATACAATTTTATTGTCTGTTTTTTTTTTGTTTTTAGTTAAAAAATATTATTATAATTTTTTTTTTTTTTATTTAAATGTTTAAAAAATAACTATAAAAATGCGGCTTTCAGTACGCATATAATTGTTATTAGTAATTATATGGGGAGGAAAAGTGTGCAAAAAATATATAACTATACTTAAGATATTTAATATAAACAATAAACAATTTGTATTCAGAAGGAAAATGTGGTTTTTATTTTAATTATTCTGTGCGCTTGAGATTAAGTTTGGGTTAGTCTATTTGAAGTTTGATCGTATTATACGAATTGAGTTTCGTATAACGAATTTCAACGAATTTCTCCGATGTTTATATTAAACCCCTCTTGCGAAACTGAATGTAGCTACTGCCACATTTACAAAAAAAAACAAATACATTCATACACGTCATTTTGTATAATATTAAAACTGCATCAAAAAAAGTACATTTAATGTAACTGTAATGATATTAAGTACTTTTTAGCAAGCACATTTGAATGTACATGCTAAAGTACAGTAAGACAGCAGTTTTTAACATTCGGGTCTCTCCTTCGGGTCACATTCGGCAGTCATCGAGTGTTCATCGTGCTACATATTCGATACTACATTCTTGCTTTGTTTATTTTATCTTTTCAAAAAATTTAACAAAGCTTTTAAATTTTTTTTTAGATTAAATTTTTTTTGTAATAGATTCTTATTTTTGCTTTATAATAGATTTTCAGTTAAATATTTTTTTTATGTTTCTTTTAAATTCTGTTAATACTTAAAGTATGTTTAAACTGTCTCGGAAGTTGGTTGAAGAGACAAAGACCTCGGCGAGACATGATGGTATTTGAACCTGAATTTGAACTTGTCGATTGAATATAAAAATATGTGAATGGCTTCTTGTTGGATAATTGTGTATGTTACAATTATATGATAAATTAAAATTATGTTTCATTATGGTATTTTTTATCATAAAGATTAATACAATAAATTGATATGTAATATTTTTTTTAATTGGCAAAATTATTTGATAAAGATCAACGCTAGTATGAAGTCTTGATTATCCGTATAGGCAAGTCGCGACAGATCTTTATTATTAATAAGTATTATAATTGTTTTTTATTTACAATTAGTTATAATAGTTAATAATTATTTAAAATTTACTCGCATCTTTTTGGCCGTTAGAGGAAATAGATATTTGAAGAAAAAAAGACAAATTCACAATAATCGGTTCATATTAATAATGTCAAAACGGACCACTTAAAATTATAGCGGTATCGGTATGCTAGTTTGGATCGCGGCTTGCGGAATCACATTTTTGTCTTTTTTGTTGTGCAATTTTTACAATAATAATTCAAATAAATTACAGTATTTTATGCAATTAATTAAATATATACAAAATAATGTCTGAAAACGACAATGAAACAGCCACAAAATCCAATCTCACCGATGCACAAAAAGCTAGAATTGAACGAAATCGTACAAAGGCTCTGCACCTGAGATCCGCCAAACTAACGGCACAACATCCTTACGCAAAAGAGTACGTAAATAAAAACAATAATTTATAAATTTAAATTATTTTAATTTTTGCAGAGAAATCGATGCAAATGGTAAAAAAGTTATCAAAGTTCAAGGAACAAAATTCATAGACAGTGGTGGTGGTTTTCTAATTGAACAGCCCGCAGTTGTTGATAAGAGTAAAAAACCTGCTTCAGAGGAAAGCGTAGGGGATCTGCAGGGATTGGCTGCTGAATTTGATGAACCTTTACAAATTCCCGTTACATATGAACAATGCTTGGAATGCACCGAACAATTTGCAGAATCATATTTGTTTAGTAAATTTGATTATGCCGCATGCGATAATTGTCGTGACAGTGATGATAAACATTCCCTGATTACAAGAACCGATGCTAAATCTGAATATCTGTTGAAAGATTGTGATTTAGATAAACGAGAGCCCCCGCTAAAATTTATTTGTCGTAAAAATCCACATAACGTCCGATGGGGCGATATGAAATTGTATTTGCATCTTCAGGTAAGTTCAGTTTAAAACGAGAGGGAAACCACTAGCAAAAATGTTGGTCAATGATTTATGAATTCCGAAATTATTTTTGTGATTTCCTAAATTATTTTCGTGATTTCCGAAATGATTTTCGTGATTTCCAAAATTATTTCCGTGATTTCCTAAATTATTTTCGTGATTTCCGAAATAATTTGTCCCATGATTTCCTTAAGTGGTTTCCCCTCCGTATAAAATTATCAAATTTATTTCTTTATTAAAACTGTTAGAATTTGTAGATGATATAGGGATTCAACAATACCATAAGTATTAAACTTTAAACCTCGTATTGTTTTTGTAGATTGAAAAACGTGCTCTGGAAGTATGGGGATCTGAGGAAGAATTGATAAAGGAACGAGAATTGCGCGATGTTAAACGGGATAAATCTCAATTGAAAAAATACAATAAAAATTTAAAACAATTACGAATGGAGGTACGGTCTAGTTTGTTCGACAGAACTTCTTCGGGTCCCCACAAGCATGAATACGGCGAAGAGACATACAATGAGGAAGAGGATACTTATTCACATATCTGCACTAGTTGTGGTTTTAAAGAAAGTTATGAAAAAATGTAAATATTTTGTGTTGCATGATTTTCTTGTATTATATCAAAGCATTTTGCAGCTCAATAAAATGTTTGTATTAAATGTATTTAGTATTATATCACCAAAACATAAGAAAGGACACTTATAGTACAAAAATTCTGTCTTTTGAATTATATTGAATTTTGACATAATACCATTAATTTTTAAGGGTTTTAAGTCCAAATATAATAAGAGCGAATAAGACAAGTTGGTCAATAGTGTCATGGATGTGGCTATATGAGACTATCAAAAAAATGAATTTAAAACAAATTTAATTATTTTGTTGCTCTATGTTTTATTATAGAACTTCATTTGCTAAATAATAATATAATAATATAACAGCTCTCTGTAGATTAATATAATTTATATATAACGCATTTTTCATTAAAGTTATGCTTCAACAGTTGCATTAGTAACCTGAGACACATTATCGGCTGCGGTTGGTTTTCCACTTTCCGTTTCACCGCAAACTAAGCTTGGCCACTTTGATTTTAGGGCGGCCCGATATTTTGGATGACTAATAAAAATGTGGGTTTAAATAAAATATATTTTCACTTAGATTTAAGTTCTTATACCTGATACCATAAACAATTGGATTGTAAACAGCATTGGCCTTGGCAAACAATGATCCCCATATCGTTGATAATGGTGTTAATCTTGGTCCATCGAATACACCAATAAAATTGATAACAGAATACGGTGTCCAGGCCATAAACCACAGTGAAATTGTGATCAATGCAACTTTGGCCAACTTTGCTTCGGCACTTTTATTTGCATCTTCGGACGATCGAAGCGATGCTACGTTCATTTTTTTCGCTTGTTCTCGCATTGATTTTTCATGAGCCGCTACTGTCTGCATTTTTAAAAATGTAAAAAAAAAATCATATGATTTTCTAGATAATTTGCAGGCTCTCAACCAATTTTTTTGAGAACCTGTAATTACCAAGAAAATGATATCACAATAAATAATCTATGTACTACACCAGTCACCAGCGCAATTAATTGTTACAAACTTGCAAGCTGAAAAGCTTCATCCATGAAATAAAAAAATTAAATTTAGTTTAACTTTTACTTGTGTGTTTCTTCAAATTTTTAGTTTTATGTCTTTACGCTAATAACGTGTAAAGTTTAACCGAAACTTTCACGAAATGTTCGACAAACTTTTAACCATTTTGTATAAAATAATCGGTCGAACTTTGTGCTGTATATTAGTGTAAAGACCTTATACTACAAGTTCGAAGATCCATACAAGTACTTATTAAAAAACAAATTAATTCGTGGATCAAGCTGTAGGAGCTATAAGAAAAAAAATTGCAGAATAAGTTGCTTTGGTGTAGTACATAGGTAAACAATGATTTAAAGTGTTATTTTTAAACTTCTAATTTATTACTTACCGAAATAATATAATAATAACAGTAAATGATTGAAAATAATGGAGTATAATATACAAAGAACGAATAGACTAAAATATACGATTTGCTAGTCCAACTTGTCGCTAGAAAATCGGTACCACATGATGATAAATTGCCTTCGGGTACATATCTAAAAACAAATAAAATTAAATTAAAAGAAATTATATTACACTTTTTTTCAATACCTATTCCATCCAAATAATGGTGCCATGCCCCAGGTAATAGCAAAGACATAAATTAAAAGTATTTTCACAATAGCTCCACAAATAGTTAAGCGTTTTCCTGCTATGCCCTTAACAATGACATTGTACCGATCGAATGCAATCATTGTCATTGTCCAAATTGATACACATCCAAATACTGAACCACCCATCGCGTAAAGGTCGCACATCATCGGTCCTAGTACCCATGTTTGATAGAAACAATTAACAACCATCGGTGGACACATGATAACCATCATTAAAAAATCGGAAAATGCCAAATTTAGTACGAGCAAATTGGAGGGCGTTCTCAACGATTTAGTTGTTGCAAATATATAAATGACAACGAAATTTCCACACCAAGATGCTATGCCCAATATTGATATAACCAAACCGAGTGCAACGTTCCAAAGTGGATCCAACGGAGGAAATTGATACCAATGTGAATCGATTAAATGTAGCATTTCCGGAAGCACCTAATTTTACAAAGATTCAATTAAAAAACCCATTACATTATATCAACAAATTTAAAATTTGTGATTTGTGAGGCTAATCGGGCAACGAAAAGTGAATATTTTTGCAATATTACATGGCTTTAGCCATTGTGCAAAAATATTCACGTTTTGTTGGCCAATTAGCGTGTTCCTCAATTTTAAATTTGATAACATTTTCACGGTCGAAAAAAAGGTATATATTTTATTATCTCAATACTTTACCCGATCGGCTACAGAAATATTAAAGCTGGGCCCATCATTTTGATGATTACTACTGTACGATGGTCCGTAGGTCATATTTAAAAATACTTCACTATTTCAGTTATATGTATAATTTAATAATAAAAGTTGCAATAAAAAGAGCGCACGAATGTTAATAGCAATTTTGTTAAAGCAAATTTAAGAAAATCCAATTTTCCCAAAAGATTTCTTTAACAAAACGATATAGTGTGCCACACAATTCCCGGGTTAAATTGCTTCGCCTTTTTCGATTTAATGTAACTTTATTATTGAGTTCATTATAAAACTGAAGTAAGTTCACGTAAAATGTTCCGTATTTATAGGAGGATTTGATTTAAAGAATGGAAAATGGCAAGGGCTGTAATTGTTTTTTTTTATATTTATTCAAATTAAAATATTATATTTATTTCCTTTACTTCATATAGAAATTTGCTCCTGAATTTCGCGCGCAATTTTGTCTTTCATCTTCGGTTTTTTTTTATCAAATTTTATGCCAAACGTTATAATTGCATCAATCCACCGTTTTGGTATAATATCCAGTTCCTCCTACTATAAATGCATTATATGCCTTAATTTAGAGGGACAATAAGCTAAGGAGATCTTCTTCCAGCATTATTTCTAAATAAAATTAAACGAAATATAAATTATTGACAAGTTCTATTAAGAACTAAGTACATTTTTCTGATCTTAGTTCAACTAAGTACAAACCGGACGTGCAAAAAAATCAAATCAACCAATCAGAAAGCGTTTAGCCGCTGAAATTGTTATTGATAAAAATCTTCCGTTACTCTTTTTAAATCTATAAACTGTCCTTTTTGACAAAATATATAGATCCTTGATGCTACGAAATGTTCAAATTATAATTATTAGAATTTTTCCTTTATTTATTTTTTTTTTAAATAAATTTCCGAGCCTGGGATTATTATGACTATTCAAATTGGATTATATTGCTATAGATAATGTGTGGTTAGCAAATTATTATATGCTGATGCGAATAAAATATATTTTATATTTGGATTTTCTGGATTCACAAAAAACAACGTACAATTTTGCAATAATATTTTGGATCTGTAGAAGAATTTATCAGTCAGTTAGGATGTAATTTTTTTACATTCTCTAACGACTTCTGATCTAACTTCTTTGATTGAAACGTAGGAGCATAGAAATGTCTTCCTAAATCAATATAATTCGAATTTGATAAAAAAAAATTAATAAACTAAATTATGTTGTCTGTGTAGCATTCTCAACATAATTGAAGATATCAGTTTTTAAAATTAAAATGTATCAATTAAGTATTATTATGATTTACTTAATCATACCAAATTAAAGATGATTTTTTTTTGGTGAGGGAAATATTACCAGTTTGCCCCTTTATTCTATCTGATACCATATATATAGCTTTCATTTATCGAAAGGAATATAATTAATTCAGACACATTTTATTCATTGAAAATGTGACTATATAAGATCATAAGCAAAATATTGTCATTATTTGATTAGCGAAGTATATTTCTTTCAGTATGAAATATTTCCCACCCTTTTTATGTGGGTTTCAAGTTGAATTTATTCCTAGAATATAATCTCAGCTAGACACAGTATGGAGATCGCGTTGCTATGTGCCCTTAATACCGTTGGTTCACCTGCTATACGATACCATAACAGATAAGATTTATCATTGTAAAACTCGTACCCTGCCAAATGCTGACAACATTCCACAATTAAAAATGATTCTGAAAAATCTTGTATTAGAATAAGTGGTAATAAAGAAAAGAGGTTTAGTCCTCCATTGGGTTGTAGTGGCAATAAATTATTATTTATTATTATCTCTGCTCGCGAAACCACATAACTATGTAATTTACATGATTTCATATTATAATAAATATAAAACTAAGGGTTGCGTGCGTGATAATCTCTATATATTATGTGGTAATCCTTTATTATACAAAAAAACATAGGATTTGCTATAATTTCTGTTTTTCATATACAGTTACATAAATATATTTGAATAAATTATATAATTAAGTATAAATTTATGCTTTCCCATCGACAGTTCCACTAGTTGTCTGCGACACATTATCGGCAGCTGGTTTTGCACTTTCTGTTTCACCACAAACCAAACATGGCAATTTCAATTTTAAAGCGGCCCTATATTTTGGATGACTTTAAAATGGGAACATTTTAAAATATTTTTATATAAAAAACATATTTTATCCTTTATACCTGATACCATAAACAATCGGATTATATACAGCATTGGCTTTGGCAAACAGTGATCCCCATATTGTGGAGAGGGGTGTTAGTTTTGGTCCACCAAATATTCCAATATAATTAATAATTAGGTACGGCGTCCAGGCCATAAACCACAATGAAATTGTGATTAGCGCAACTTTGGCCAATTTTGCCTCGGCACTTTTATTTGCATCTTCTGATGATCGAAGCGATGCTACGTTCATTTTTTTAGCTTGATCGCGCATTGCTTTCTCGTGAGCTGCCACAGTCTGAAAAATCTTGTTTATTAAACTGTTCGAACACATTGAGTTCTTATACCGTAATAATAAAGTAATAACTGTAAATAATTAAAAACAATGGACTATAATAGACAAACATCGAATACACCAAAATGTACGATTTACTGAGCCAACTTGTTGACAGGAAATCGGTTCCGCATGATGATAAGTTTCCTTCGGGTACATATCTATATAGAAATTGTTATTTACAAATAAAATTCATATAAAATTTTCATACCTATTCCATCCGAAAATCGGTGCAAGAGTCCAAATTAGTGCAAACATATAAATTAAGAATATTTTCAAAATAGCTCCCTTAATGGTTAACGGTTTTCCAGCCATACCCTTCACAATGACATTATACCGATCAAATGCAATCATTGTCATGGTCCAAATCGATGTACAGCCAAACAGCGAGCCACACATTGCATAAATATCGCACATCATTGGTCCCAAGATCCACGTTTCGTAAAAACAGTTAATGGCCATCGGTGGGCTCATTACAACCATCATCATAAAATCGCTAAAAGCTAAGTTAAGTACGAGTAAATTGGAGGGCGTTCTCAATGATTTGGTCGTTGAAAATATGTACACGACAACACCATTGCCACACCACGATATTATGCCCAGTATCGAGATGACCACGCCAAGTGATAGGTTCCAAATTGTGGCCAATGGAGGAAATTGATACCAATGCGGGTCGATTAAATGGAGCATTTCCGGTGGGACCTATATATTTTTTAATCACATTTTAATTTTTTGAATTGTACAACTGTATTTAATTACACAGTTCTTGTAAATAATCTCGAGGCCAGATTTTCACTCTTTCGTGATCAATTTATTTTAGAAGCCCGAAAAAATTCAATTTTTTCACATTTTCTCCAAAAATGGATTTTTTTGGGTTTCTGAACAAAACCCCGAAAAAGTGAAAATCTGGTTCCGACATGTTCACAAAAGTTGTATATTTTTAAATATTTTTGTGTCAAGAACATTTGCATTAACAAATTCCCAATAATTTTTTTTTTTAATTTCAAATGGATCTTTTCCACCCTCAGTCGTTTTGAAATAAAAAATAATAACATAAAAATTATCACACTATATTATAAACCTTATTCTGTTGCTAAAGCCGTTGGTACGCCGATATATCATGGACCAACGGTTTAACTTGACTCCGACTGATCACTTTTTTAAATAATTAAAGATCTGCACAACGTGCTAGTCCAGTTAAAAAAAGTCTGGTCATACCGAGAATCACAGATGAGCAATTCCTACTGCAACATAACTATAATTAAATATAATCCTCATCGTGTGCGTTTACTTGAGGATTATGTAAATATACTGTAGTGGTTACTATCTTTCGACAATTAATTAAATTAAAAAATTTATTAGAAAATAAAAAGCTCCCAGTAATGTGCTAGAAAATATTTCGGAAGCCGAAATCAAATATTAAAGCTAGGATTAATATGGGATACATTTTTTTAACTAAAAAAAATCACTTACACGATCCGCCACAGAAACATTAAAACTACCACCGGATGCATGATAGCTAAACGCTGGACCAAACGGAGATGCCATACTTGTTGGTATCTTCTTGTATATTTTTAACGATAATTTATTTGGAAAACTCGATTTTAATTTTTGTTAAAGCAAATTTATATAAGAGAATTCTTCCAAATTATTTTTCTATATAATTAAAATATTTCTTTAACAAAACGAAACTTTTATGCACGGCTTTACATATCTTCGGTATTTTTTTTTCTTTCCCAGGGACGATTTATTTTTATAGTGACAAGTTTGGGCAATTTGTATAGTATTTATATAGTCGAGGGTTATTAGCGAATTTAATTTGTGGGCTTGAAATTGTTTTGTTATTTTTTAATATAATTTATCCTTTCAAGAAATTGATAAACGTTTTTTTGCTGTATAATTTTCTTAGGTTTTTTTCTACTTAATATTTTTAATATTAAATTTCGAGCCATTCCATCGCATTTATGTCCATTTCAATTGGATTATAAAAATTGATATAAAAAATCATAAATTATTCATAAAAATAAATCGAAATGTTCTGCATTTTATATACCGAACTGCTTCAATGTCACAAAATCGCAATCAGGTCATTACTAATCTATAAATTATTTTATATTATTAGAAAATAAGTCTTTGGAGGTACGAGGACCGATATATTTTAAACTTATTGTGTTTGATAAAGGCTTAAGCAAGAAATCGCGTACGTTGGATGTAATTTGTTGATGCCCTATGCTCCCGGGCTATATATAAAGGACAAGATGATTATGATTAATTTTTATTTGGAAGTTCATGAAATTATTATTATTAAAACTTTGATAAAATATATTATTTCGCTGGCATTACAGGGATAGAATGTGGTGTAATGTTGGTGCTTTGCAGGTCATTAGTTTGTTGGGGATCTTCACATATATAAGCCTCCATAAGCTGAGACAATTTTCTTCTAATTTTTCTCTTTATAAGTTATGTATGCAGTTAAGTGAACATTTAAAAATCTTTCTTATTCGTCATTAATAATAATTGTTTTATTTGACTTTTTTCTTTCTTTATATTATGTGTACATATTTTTAAATTAAATTACAAACAATTATTATAATAATTTTTTTGTTTTTAGGCCATATAGATAAAAGTATTAATGTCATCGTCATCACGACGCATATACTTGTGTTCGATCAACCACTCGAGTTGTTCTTTGATCATTTTTTTCGATGGTAAAAACATATTTCTTAGAATGTCTATTAATTCCGCCTGCAAAATGAAGAGAAACGGTAACAAATTATTTTCTAAAAGACAAAACTTTTTGCAATTACCTGAAGTGATGCATTGTTTAGTTTCTTTCGCATTTTCATAATTTTTATAATCGCTTCTTGTGTTCGCAGTATCCGAAGCTGAACAATCGACTGGTTGTCTTCCTGTTGCGAACGTTCGGTGCTCAGCTGAAGGCGACCTATCAGATTTATCTATATAAACGAGGACAATTAATAGTGGAAATAGAAATTTAAAAAAAAACTATACTTTTCCACGTCGCTGAATTTTGCCATTTTTAATTATTGAAAACTCTTGATTTATCCAAAATAATGTATTTTCAGCAAAATCTTTAGGCGATTGGGCCACGGGGTCCATAACCAATGGTTGTCGTTTTAGTTTCGGAAATGCCACCAATGACCATAGGGTTCGGCGGAGCTCAGGATCTGCGAGGCATTTTTTTTTAATTTAAATTTAAATTTAAAAAAATGGAAAAAGAAAATTTCAGGCTTCCACTATCCTAAATGAAATTTTTCAAGGAGAGCAGAAAATCTGCTAAATGTTGGAACCAGCCACACAATTTGCATTATCTGGATTCCAGGACATGATATGTAGGTGTAAAGGTCATCGATAAAGATGTTTAACTAGTAAGAGAAAAGGGTTTTTTTCTGCTCTTGATTAGCAGATTAATGCAATCTAATTTATTGTAGTAAAGTTCTAATTTTAGCGAAAATTAATAAAATTGAAGAATTTAGGAGGATGAAATATAGAAAAATTTAGGAAAATTGAGGAGATTTTTTTTAAATTTAGTAGGAGTGGGATGCCTGAAATGTATAATTTATTTAAGCAATTACCCGGTAGTTCGGTGGCTAATCGTAAATTTTCATAGGAAACTTTCTCGAATGGACGTTGATTCCACGCAAACAAGACGGCCATCTGAAAGGTTGTAACGTCTAAATCGAATCGACCGACATTATTGGAAAATGTTATAGTTCCGTTGCTCATATGATGATACCACTGAAGTTTTCGACCCGAATGTGTTTTCTTGTAGAAATCCTCAACCTCTGGTATGTAGTCTTCTAATTCTAATGGTAAACTAACCGATACACGTTCGGAGCATTGCGCCCATGCGCCGGCATTTAAGATTTTTATGTTTATGGCATCGTGACGAGTGGTTGAGGCTCGGAATTGAGAATTTAAATCTTCGCTAACTTTAATATCTTGAAACATTCTTGCTAATTTATTCACATAATCGGCTGGCATACCGACCTCCCGTAACCATTCCACCATATCTTCTTCCTTTTCACTATCCGCACTTGAGTCTAAAATTAATCTAAAGGAGACAAATTTAAATGAAATTTGTATCAGATTTAAGTTAGGTCAGCAATCAACAAACCTCCGTGTTAAATGAGCCTTATGATATAACATAAAAACGTCTTTATTGCTAACATATTTTAATACAAGTAAAACGTCCCTTAGTCGAGATTCAATTTCATCACTAGTTAAGCGTTTACTTAATGCCGTTTTTCGCAGCAGCATATCACAATAATTTGCTAACAGTTCGGGACATTTACTTTCGGGCGTTGTGACTTTATTGCCACGAGCTGTTGTGGCTGTGGGAAGATCCAACTGGAAATAAATTGTTTTAGTAAATTGATCATAGTCCAAGCAATAAGGCTTTAAATGTTTCAAAAGGTGAGAGAATTAATTTTTTTTGTGGAATCTGTTAGGGATCCATGACATTAAAAAAATAAACAATTTTCTGATCTTCAAATATGACTGCTTCAGCGGCGATCTTGGAAAAAGTTAAATTTTTGGATTAAAAAAAATAATTCCCGTAACATTTGACCCTTTTTATGCCTTATTTCTTGGACTATCAGGTCGGTCTTGTCTC
>JANSTW010106556.1:0-17682 GCA_027564275.1 Diadocidia ferruginosa | reverse complement strand
TTAAACATACATTATCATCTAGAAGTCATTATAGCTACATTCGAGCGTATCGGAATTTTAATCTCGTCTCGATACCGATAATATTGAGTTTCATAATCGGGCCTCATCGAGTTTTTGTGAAGTTATGGTGGACCTGGACACCAGAACAAAAAAATTTTTGCAAGAGCACACCTAAACCAACCCACCCCAACCTACTTATAGTTTTTGTTACAAAAACAACAAACTATACATTATACTTTGTTCAATTTATACCCTAGGTGTGTTTATTTTTGAAACTAACTACAATATTTTTAAATATAGACGCGCGATGCTTTGCATAATATTTGGTATATAATGCAATAAATTAATCATACATACATATACCTATATAAGTAGAAACATATTATAATTGAGTGCAGGGTCGTATGATAAAAGGAGTAGAGAGGGTATTCCTTACTCTTATTTATTTCCGTACTCTGAATTTTTTCCTACCTCTAACTTATTCCCTATCTCTGATCTATTCCCGACCTCTATTTCTGTACTTTGAGCAACTTCTCACTGTAAACTGTTTCCATATACTCTTAACTTTTTTCTCTGACATATTTTCGACCTCTTACATATCTTTGCTCTTAGCTATTTCCGTACTCTGACTTATTTCCGACCTCTTACTTATTCCGTACTCTGATCTATTTCCATGCTCTTAGCTATTTCCATACTATGACCTACATATAATAATTTTCTTAATCTTAGCTATTTCCGTACTCTGACTTATTTCCTTACTCTAGCTATTTCTGAACGCGTGACTTATTTCCGTACTCTGACCTATTTTCATACTCTTGACATATTTCCTTACTCTGAGCTATTAACTTATTTCCATACTCTGACCTATTTTCGACCTCTGACTTATTTCCCTACTCTTCCTATTTCCGAACTCGTGACTTATTTTCGAACTCTGACTTATTTTCGTACTCTGACCTATTTCCGTCGTCTGAATTATTTCCGACCTCTAACTTATGCCCTACTCTGATTTATTGCGTACTCTGACTTATGCCGTACTCTGATCTATTTCCGTACTCGCTATTCCATACTATGAGATATTCCATACGCGACCTTTGACGTATTCCGTACTCTGATCTATTTCCGACATCTGACCTATTTATGTACTATGAGCTATTTCTTACTGCGAGCTGTTTCCATATACTCTTAACTTTTTTCTATACTTTGACATATTTCCGACCACATGTAAGAACACATGCTTGCTCTTAGCTATTTTCGTACTCTAACCTATTTCCGTTCTCTGACTTATTTCCGACATCTTACTTATTCCGTACTCTGAACTTTTTCCATGCTCTTAGCTATTTCCATACTCTGACCTATACTTATTTCCTTACTCTTAGCTATTTCCGTACACTGACTTATTTCCTTACTCTTGCTATTTCTGAACTCGTGACTTATTCTGTAATCTGACCTATTTCTGAACTCGTGACTTATTCTGTACTCTGACCTATTTCCATACTCTGACCTATTTCCGTACTCTGAGCTATTTTCTTACTATAAGCTGTTTCCATACTCTAACTTTCTGACCTATTTCCGACTTCTGACTTATTTCTTACTCTTGCTGCCCAACTCTGACTTATTTCCGTACACTGACCTATTTCCGTCGTCTGACTTATTTCCGACTTCTAACTTAATCCCTATGTAGTGCGTAGGGCTCCCTACTGAACTGACTAAATCCGTCACTGCTGATAGTATGTTATGTATGTATGTTAAGAAGTCGCTATATCAATATAACGATTTTTTGCTATATAATATATATATATATATCCACATCAAAGCCAAAAAAAAATTGTTGATGGAATATTTTCTGTTGAGGCGCATACAAATTACAAAGTATAAGCTAAGCGCGTCACACAACGTTTTTCATATAACTTATACACACACGAAAGTCGTAAGGTTCTTGCTTTGTAGAATCTTACGACTTGTGATATGCTCGCATATATAGCCATAATATAAAATGATGAATTTTAATTTGATTTGTTGATCATTTTTTTTTTCTCTTAATAAAGTGTTTTGAACTCGAATTTTTTAATTCATTATTATAATTATTTGGAATTTTTACTAAAAAATATAATTTTAAAGGTGTATAATATGAAGATGCCGTATAATATAAGACAATTTACAACCTCTTGAATGGTCAATAAATTGTTGAAGGCAGAAAGAACTGGTTGCTAAAGCTAAATAGTTAATTTAACGCAGCCAACTTTAAATTATATTGCGGTATAATTATAGTTAGTCAGACAGCTTTTTATGGTTATATATAGGATTAATTTGGTTAAAATGAACAAATACTGATAAATTTTTTCTAAATAAAATCAGTTAGTTTTTCAAAAATTCAAAATGGCGGCATAATTTAAAATAGCTGTATAATTCAAAATGGCTGATTTACTTTACTCTTAGATGAGTAAATAGAAGTCAGATTTAAAATATATTATACATTTTTTTTTCAAAATCGCTCAAAATTCTTATCAGTAATGCATCAAAGGTATTTTTCCATACATGTTACGAACCACGTCTTATCTTAAGTACTAGCAATCTGCCATCTTGAAAAAATTCGTTGCATTTTATCAAAAAAAAAGTGTTTATAAAGTTATTTTTTTGCAAAATTTTAAACAAAAGACGCCATCTTGAAATTTTTAAAACATTTTCTCTCTTATATTTGACTCATTTCACCAGCCATCATGAAAAAATTATTAATGCTTTGTATCATTTTAACAATCTGCCACCTTGAAAATAAAATTAAAAATCCTTTTCTAATCTGCCTCTTATTTTGGTGGTACCAGAAAATATCAGATGCCTTGAATAAATTATTTTTGTTACATTATTTTAACCAAAACTAAATTTTGAAAACATCAATACACGTGTGTACAAAGTGTTGTTTGATGCAATTTTGAACAAAAGCCGCCATCTTGAAATTTTCAAAAAAAAAAAAAATTTTGCTCTAGTCTCTGTTTCTTAACATGAGTTACAGAAATCAGCTATCTTAAATAAATTCTTTGCGTTTCATCATTTTAAGTAAAAGTTTCAAGGTTTAACGACATAATATGTTGAACAAAAGTCGCCATCTTGAAACTTTCAAAACATTTCTTTCTCTTCTAATCTTTACGTTAAACTAAATGATTTTTTTTCTTGCATAAGATTAAACGCAAGATCTCGAAACAATGCTATAAGAAAAAAATCCTAATTAACTACATTAATCCTCATATAATTTATGTGGGGTGGTTCAAGAGGTGGCGAAAAACCTAACCTCACACTTTCACCTCTATAGCACATATATTAATAAGAAGACGAAAAAAAAATGGAGAAAAAAGTTAAGTGGCAGCAATCAGTGACTTTCTTTTATATTATATATTTTATATTTGCACAGAGAAAATATTTCTATTCTTTTCCTTCCTGGATTCTTCCTCAAGTTATTTCGTGAAATACATTTATATACGACTGTGACGTATATCTATAGGATATCTTTTCCATTTTTATATAGAAAAGCAAAAAAAAAATGGAGAAAAAAATTCCAACGCATTTAAATTGTATAAAAGTATGCCACATTCCGCATAACCGTATATATTCATATAAATTCGAGAAAAGGGTGCGGGTTGTGGAGACTTTGTTTAATGAGGAATATAATAATGGGAATGAGGTTGATGGTCGACGCGCGGAATAAAATTTAACTAGATATTTTTTCTTTAATTCTCTTGGCAGCTAAAGTAAAATTTTGATTGCGAAAAAGGAAATTTATCCAATGCAAGTAATTTTTTTTTTAAATTTTGAAAAGATTTAAGTCCTAGAATTTTCTGATATTTATTAATCCTATGAAATTTTGTCTAAATCCGATGAAATTTTATCACAATCTGCTAAATTTCATCAAAGCATGATGCAATTTTGTCAAAATTCTTCTAAAATTCTGATGAAATTTCATAAAGGTCTACAAGTGAAATTTCATCAAAAGTTTATAAAACTTCGCCAAACTTTATCAAAATCTTCAATTCTAAAACTCTGATGAAATTTCATAAAAGTCTAGAAGTGAAATTTCATTAAAATTTTATAAAACTTCATAAAAATCTTCAATTCTTAAATTCTGATGAAATTTCATGAAAGTCTAGATGTGAAATTTTCTCAAAAGTTTATAAAACTTCGTCAAACTTCATCAAAATCTTCGATTCTAAAACTCTGATGAAATTTCATAAAATTCTAGAAGTGAAATTTCATAAAAAATTTATAAAACTTTATCAAAATATTCAATTTTAAAACTTATGAAATTTCATAAAAGTCTAGAAGGGAAATTTAATCAACATTTTATAACTCAATTATACTCAATTCTTCTAAAATTCTGATTAAATTTCATAAAAGTCGAGAAGTGAAATTTCATCTAAATTTTATAAAACTTCATCAAAATCTTCAATTCTAAAACTGATGAAATTTCATAAAAGTCTAAAATGTTATAACTCAATTCTTCTAAAATTCTAATGAAATTTCATAAAAGTCTAGAAGTAAAATTTCATCTAAATTTTATAAAACTTCATCAAAATCTTCGATTCTAAAACTGATGAAATTTCTTAAAAGTTTAAAAGTGAAATTTCATAAAGATTTTATAAAACTTCATCAAAATCTTCAATTTTAAAACTTATGAAATTTCATAAAAGTCTAGATGTGAAATTTCATAAAGATTTTATAAAACTTCATCAAAATCTTCAATTCTAAAACTCTGACGAAATTTCATAAAAGTCTGGAAGTGAAATTTCATCAACATTTTATAACTCAATATACTCAATTCTTCTAAAATTCTAATGAAATTTCATAAATGTCTCGAAGTGAAATTCAATCAAAATTTTATATAACTTCATCAAAATCTTCAATTCTTAAATTCTGATGAAATTTCATAAGTCTAAAAGTGAAATTTCATCAAAATGTTCGAAATAATTTTAAATTCAGTCGAATCATTAGGAAATTTGATCGAAGATGAGATTTACCTAAATTTTATGAAATATCTTTAAAATCCTATGAAATTTTATCACATACTGAACTACTGAAATTTTTTATTATCGAATTATTTGAATCAAAATTTTGAGAGAAAAAAATCTTAATTATTTTAAAATTCTAATGAAATTTAATGTATGAAAAAGAAATTTCATAATAATCAAACTAAATAATTTTAAACTATTGTGTATTAAGAAATTTTCAGCAATAAAAAAGTTTTGTGTCCTAAGAAAATTTGTATACGTAAAATGTTGCACGTTATTTTTGGTAGAATTATTTTAATTTGTGAATTTTTGCTGTAATGTCATTTACCTTTAAAAAAATCGTGATAATTTTGAAATTAGGTGATCGTTAAATTTTGAGTGTAATTTCCAGATCCTCTTCCCTATATATAATATGTTATAGATGACATACAAAGTGCTAGCCTAATGCCTATACAGTTTTAAATAAATGATTTTAGATTAAAATTATAAGCCGGATCGGAACTTATAATATAACTAATGGCTATGTTACACTAACACTACTCAATCTTCTGCTACATATACTCATCTATATGGGAAGATTCGAGTCAAGTGGATGGTAGGTAATTTTCCAGAAACAAAAAAATCAAATGAATTTGGTTCATCTCATTGCAAGTCCATATTATATACATATACTTATATACCTAAACAGACCCTTGTGTTTCCTCGCTTCTATATGGAAAAGGTCTTATTTATATATTTTGTAAATCAACATCGTCTTGAGAAAAATAAAATCAGTTCTTTACTTTTTAGAACTCTTTTGCATTGGCATGTGGTGATGAATCCAATGAATAACTAGGTACATATAAATATAATTCTATTTATATAAACGTATAACTAACACAAGCAAAGATCGACAAAGCAAAATGTTCTATATAAGATATGATGACGAGACGATTATGCTATTTCTACCAAGCACTACCACAAGCGACCTAAACCGAACCATTGCAATGAATAATAAAACATAAAAACTGCTGTAAAGAGTTTGTATAGTTGCCTGTGAATTCTAAGTGTTTAAAAAACTTCTTATGCTAAAAGAAGTTGTACGATGAAAATATTCTAGTTGACTGTTCTGAATATCCAGCGTTGTCAATTTTACATATTTTTTTTAATTTGTGGGTAAAACCTTTGGTCCATTGGTTCTACGAAGTTTCTAAAAGTGTGCATTTTGAATTTCTTATTATTAGATGTTGCTCTAGGATCAAACCTTGGGGTACACCAATTGTTAATAATTTTTTTTAGATGAATGTAAAAAAAATTTTAAGAGTTTTCGAAGTCTGCCGCATTTTTTTTAGGGGAGTTTCGTGTGGATCCGCGATATAGCAAATCCACTCAAAAGTATTTTCTTGCATGATGTAAATAAGATGAAAGCCTTTTTTAAATTCAAAACGTAAGATGGCGTTGATTGTTAGTTAAGTGTATATTTTTGCCTAAGTATAGAGTACTATACTTAGTCACTTTCTGTACTACAGATTTCTCTAATACTGTTTTTCGTCTACATTTTATTGAATTAAAAAGAATTAGTTTAAATCCTTTAATCTCTTTAATCTATATAAGGAAACATAACCTAAAAATCAAAATATTGCCAATTAAAAAAGGAAGAAATTGAATCCTTTAGTATATCAATGATAATCCCTTTTTTTAATTTTGTGCGTCTATGAAAATAAAAATATTTTTTTATCTGAGAATTTAACATCCACCCCCCACAACGTTAATACGAGGGCGGCGTTTCGCTAACTATTTGAATTTCTAAAAAAACAATAGACAATTCCTTTTAAAAATTGAGAAGTTAATTTGGCACTTGCAATGATTATAATCTTAATAAACTTTCCAAGTAAGGGGTTTATTTTATGTTGTCAAATAAAAAGCTGTTCAAGGTGACATCTTTAGTCGAACCCTTAAAGTTTTTACACTCGATAGTGCATTTAATTTTCTTGCGAGAGAGCAGAGCGGTGCAAACTCCCTTTAAAACACGCATTTCCTAAGACTCTTGCTCCGCGGGGAGGGTATCCGTGAGTCCAATCATTTTTTACTTCCTCTGTGCATATAAAAACTTTTATCCCTACGAATAGGAGCCAAGCACTCCTTTAAAATTTGTTCAAGGGCCCTGCTCTACCTTTAACATATTATAGAGAATATATGGGCGCCTGTATCGTTTTTTATTCTCTAGTGCATGTGATTTTTCATTGTTCCGACCCCTTCCTCTCTGAATGAAGGCCGAGTGCCACAAACTCTCAGAATAAATGTTGTCTACCCTACAAAGTGTAGAGGATATGCGGAAGTTTTCCATCGTTGTACGATGCATGTCAAGTACTTAAATCCCTTCCCTCCGAAATGAGGCAGACCTCCAAAAACTCCCAAAACAAACCAAACAAACCCTGTATCTGCCCCCTACAATGTGTGGAGAGGGTTCCTTCATCATTCTTTACTCTCCGCGGTTGATTTTATTTTTCAGTATTTTTTCCACTCTGAAAAGAGGCAAATATCTTGTAAACTCCAACAAATGGTGTTTAGGGGCCCCTCCTCTTCCCCCTATAAAGTGTCGAGAGGATCCAGAAGACTCAATATTTCTTTCGTCTCCTGCGTTTGATTATTTAAACCTCTCCCCCTTTAAAAAGAGTCGTAAAAATCCGGAATAAACGTTGTTCATGGTCCCCTTCTGTAGCCTCTAAAAAGCTTAAACCTTTAAGGATCTAAACGTTGTTTAAGGGCATTTTCTCTTCCCGCTATAAAAAGTTGAGTAAATCCGGAAGACTCCATTATTTGTGCTCTCCCCTGTTTAGGTGATTTGTCAGTGTTTAAAGTTAAACTCCATCCAATGGGGACCGAGTGAGCCCCGCAAACTACTTTCTTCTTACCTCCTACAAAGTATGTATTGGATCCAGAAGACGGCTAACTTTTTTTACTCCTCGGTGCACATGATTTTTTCGTTTTTTCACTTACGCTTACGACTCAAGCCCATAACTGATCCGCCTCTTCGAAGGGGGATCATACTTCGAAAACTGCTATAACATTTGGCGCTTTCCCCCACTTTATATAGGTGAAGGGTCCAAATGTTGATGAAAAAATTTTGTTTTGAGAGGGTTTAGGCGGTAAGGGAAGGTAAAAAAAGTTAAACCAATTAGTTTTTTTTACACATTTATAAAGCAAACATAGGACATTTAAGAAACGGTGGCCGAGAAAAAGTTTACGTTTTTTTTATTTTTCCTCTTTCTTTAGGAGGATGCCGCCTGCCAAACCCTCTGCTCTGGTTTAATTTTCGATTGAAATGTACTTTACCGGCGGTTTCAGCAGGAGCCTCCTGTAGAGGACCTTCCCCCGAGTCACCCTATATATTTTGTTAGTGAGGGAAACCATCCCTCACTCAGGGGAAAGTTTCAAAGTTTTAGATAAAAAAACGTAAAAATTTAGATTGTGACGTCATTAGAAAATATGAAAGTACCATATTTGGAGGATGGATAGAGGGGATAAATACGCGTTTTCGATATATAATATCGCACCTCCCCTATTTTTTGTAAAAATGTGAATTTTTTGATTTTTTAGGTTATGTTTGTTTGTAGATTAAGGGGGAGGGTTACAGCTGCTTTTTTACTTAGATAGATAGCCTGAGTATCGCCATAATTTTTTTGGGCATGCTAGGGGA
Source organism: Diadocidia ferruginosa (assembly GCA_027564275.1). Taxonomy (NCBI): domain Eukaryota; kingdom Metazoa; phylum Arthropoda; class Insecta; order Diptera; family Diadocidiidae; genus Diadocidia; species Diadocidia ferruginosa. The sequence goes on along the minus strand of JANSTW010106556.1, from coordinate 9,009 downwards.
GAGGGGTATTACTATTATTGATCCTTCTAAAAAAATATATGAGACGATTATTTGACTGTTTTCTATTATTCTGATTATTACTATTATTGATCGAAACATGCCGTGGCATCGTAAAGCTCTGGCACCGAAAGTCCCGGCATCAAAAGCCATAACATCGAAATGCCCTAGCATCTAAAAGCCATGGCTATCTTCCTTTCACAGAATAAGTAAAAAAGCAGCTGTAACCCTCCCCCTTAATCTATAAACAAACATAACCTAAAAAATCAAAAAATTCAATTTTTTCCAAAAAATATGAGGAGGAAGGGGTCGTGTCATACTAATAATAATGTAGTCATAGCGACATTCGATCGTATCGGAATTCAATATCGACTCGATAAACGACTCGATATCGATAATATCGACTTTCATGATCACACCCGACACAAAAAAAAATCTCGGTTCCAAAACTAATATCGCTAAGTCCTCCAAGTTCCTAGCTTTCATTTGACATCCAACCAATTTTTTTTTTACTTCAACCCAACCCACCCCTCACAGAAATATATGAAAAAACAGTTGTTTACCACTCCCACCTATATGGAGTATTGTATTCTCGTCATCTTTTTTTAAATGATATAGGTATTTGTAATACCTATTATTTGATACCAAATACCCTTTAACCCCCACCCCACTCCCCAAAAGAAAAACCAGTTTAAAAAATGTTTACCAAATTTTGACCCTTTCGCCCGTCTCAGGGAAGGGGGATGGAGGAGCGCCAAATTTAAATGGGTTTTCGAAGTCTGAAAGGGCCCTCCCTTCGGAGGGAAGGTGAATTAGATGCTGGGACCGTAAACGCTAAAGGAGATCCGGAAGTCTCCCATCATTTTTATATTTGATTTTTCATTATTCGCCTCCGTAAAAACCTTCTGGAAGAAGCCCCTACAAACTTTGCCTATTTTTATTTTTGCCTTGAATATTCAACAATTACTTCCATTTACCGGTCTAATGTTAAGTAACTTTTTTCTCAGTGTTCCTTGTACATAAGAACACACACACACTACAAGCTATTTATCATGCTCTAAAAATACATTTTATGTACAAAAAAAAATCTATTCCAAGAATAACAACACTGCATGGCGCTCACACACATCTACCCAGTGCTGAAGCCGAACAGGCAGAGCTGGCAGAGGCACCCCTCGTCGAACTTTTAGAGTTCAAATATATTAATAAAGTAAATGTGATTTTATTGCATGGAGTCAGTATTAGTGTGTATATAGTATTTTTGCTGTGGCAGTAGTATTGGTAGGTAGTTGTTCTGATAAATTTCTCTGGATAAAAATGATTTTGAATGCGGAGACGAAAAAAAAATTACCGGCTTCAGTGTTATTTGGTCGTGTTGTGTTGGTAGTTGTTGTTCCGTATTATGTGGAGTGTTTTTATGCGTTGGAATAAAATATTATATTGTTCGGTTTGTTAAATGTTCTTTGCCGCAGCAGCAAAAGACATTTTATTCTCAAACATTCCCTTTCATTTCAAGTTCGACCTCGCCCGCTAGAGGCGCACCGGCACGACTCGTTTTTGTTTCTTACGGAATTTTTTTTTTGTTATACCTACTTGCGCGTGTTTTCATATGTTAAGTTTGGTCTGTTTGGAACAGTTTTTATATTTTGAAGTTGATCTTCCCGTAGTGCAATAGCAAATTTATAAGAAAGTGACAATTTTTCAAATACAGTTATTTTCGAAAGAAAAGTTAAAAGTTACTTGCTAAATTTTACACAGCAAAGGTGTATATGTTATAGGGTGCGAAAATATAGAGCGAGTTAACCCTAAAGTGTTTAGTTTTAATTTGTTAAAAATACATTTTTGTTAAGAAAATCTTAAGTTTTATGAAGTTCTATTCATATTAAGTTTAATAATTTAAGAATTTGTGATTATAAAATCACATTTACAAAAACAATTGGATAAAAACTATCGCTTCCTATACGAATTTAAAGAAGGTAAATTTTACGTTAATTTTTTTGTTTGTGTGAATGTGTTGAATTGAAAGAATTTTAAATTGTCCCAGAAAAATATCCCAAAACCTATTTTTCATATATCCTTAATATATTCGATGATGACTTAGCCGCATAAATTTATCTCTAAAATCGAAAACTATAGTCTCAAAAATATGATATTGAGACGCTGTAACTAAAAAGGTTCTTCATTACCTAATTTCTTTACACATACCTTGACCCATCCTCATATAACTTTAATAATCTAGAAATTCGAGAATAAATTAAAATTTATTGTACCTTATAAATTGCATTTGAAAATATGTATCAAGAAAAACGTGGTTTAAAAAATGTAACCTTTTTGTTTAAAATTCTAAACTTTTAACAAAAAGGTTTAGCAATAATTCTATTTGGCTGGGCTTTGTAATATTTTGTATAGAAAAAATCTGAAATTATTGCCGTTATAATAATTAAATTTAAAATAATTTATGTTTCTACTGTAACGCAATGTGTGGAGATTTTTTTTTTAATTATTATAATTATTGAAAAAATTTGAATACATTTCGTTTGAAGGGTTACTTTGAACTTGTCGATTTATCGATATTTTTCTATTAACGATATTCATTTCGAAATTTTTTTTTCATCATGTATCGAAAAATATCAATGATTTTTTTAAATATCGAAATATCGATGATTTTCAACAGCCAGTGCAGCGAATTTTTTTTTTTAATAGTAATCAATTTAGGATTACTTAACCAATTTCAAGTCTAATGTGACAAGTTAACGGATAATGGACAGACGATTTTTTCTGTTTTTTTTTGGCTTAAAATTGAACCAAAATTATAATATAAGAACAAATTTCAAAATTTCATGAAGATTACAATACTTTTCTTTATTCTAATAAACTGCACAGTATAATTCCTTTGTAATTAAAATATTTAAATAAAAATAATCTGAATCTCAGTGGCGAACGATGCACGTAAAGAAAATTATCATTGCTTTTTTAGCAATTCAAATAATATTATTTAATTTGCTAATTAAATTCAACACAAACTTGCCTTTTTCCTGAAATATAATCAATATTTTTCAATAATTTAATACTTTTTCGCAGGTTTTGCAAATTTTTGGACAGCGGAAAACTCATGAAACTTCTAAAAATTTTTGGTTTTTCTATTTAGATTTAAAAAAAAAATAATGTTCATACAATTCATATTTTTTGGAATTACGACCTCAGAGCTTAGACGCGGCTTAGTAACGACGAAGGGGTTATCACTTGACAAATATTTGTCCTAATGACTTCCATATTTAGATGACTTCCATATGACTTCTATGACTTTCAGATCACTTCCATGATTTCCTTGACTTCCATATGACTTCCATGACTTCCATATGACATCCATGATTTCGACTTTCATGACTTCCATATGACATCCATGACTTCCATATGACTTCCATGGCTTTCATAAGACTTGCATGACCTTCATATTACTTCCATATGTCTTCCGCATGACTTCCATGACTTCTATATGACTTCCATGACATCCATATGGCTTCCATGATTTCCATATGACTTCCACATGACTTCCACATGACTTCCATGACTTCCGTATGACTTCCATGATTTACATGACTTCCATAAAACTTGCATGACTTTCATATGACTTCCATATGACATCCATGATTTACATGACTTCCATAAGACTTGCATGACTTTCATATGACTTCCATATGACATCCATGATTTACATGACTTCCATAAGACTTGCATGACTTCCATATGACTTCTATATGACTTCCATGATTTCTATATAACTTCCACATGCCTTCCATGACTTCCACATGACTGCCATGACTTCCATGACTTCTATATGACTTTCATGATTTCCATGACTTTCATATGACTTTCATATGACTTCCTTATGACATCCGTGATTTACATGACTTCCATAAGACTTGCATGACTTTCATATGACTTCCATATTTTTAAGATTGAATCATCGAAATCGCTAATTTTTCATAAAAAGTTTGGACCATTCCCTGCACTTTAGTAGTTTCTTTCCCTAGATCTAAAGCAAAAATATTTTTAGGAATCTAATGATTTTTCAGTATCTTGAAAAAGAATTGTTTCTTCTTAATGTTGGACTAATGCATATTTTATTAATTTCTGTAATTTGTATCTCTTATATACACACACATTTTCTTATGCTGAACATTTTTTTCTTTCATAAATCTACATAAATTGAAATTTTATAATTTAAATTAAAAAAAAAACTGGTTGGTCAAATATTTATCTGCCAAAATTATCATACCCCAAAGTGAAAAGAAAAATTACAAAATTATTACGCACCAACAACATTTTCTTACCTTTCACACGCACACAGTTTCGTTTTTCGATGACCTTCACGGGATCACACGCACACTGCGTTTTTTTTGCTGATCCTTTTAACTTAATTCATCGTCATCGTGTCCTTTACTCCAAAGCGAGGGAGCATAGGGACCATTTTACCCTTTTTCTATCTGATACCATGGTTTTCATTGAGAACTATATCTTTGACTATATCAAAGGTGGAGTGTTAACTTAATTGTTGGGTTTTTATTTTATTTAAAGGGCGACGAGGTAAAAATAAAAAGATGTTTTCTTTTAGTTAGAGCTAGGGAGGAACGTTGCGTACAATATTAATGAAAATTAAAGTAAAGAATTTTAGATCTTGTAGGTAATTCTTAAAAAGGCTGAGCCTGTCACTACCAAATTCTAATATGTTAAAGTAATCCTTAAATTTTGAACACTACAAAGGTAATTTGGCCCAACTGATCTGTAAGTGTTTTAATTTTAATATTAAAAATGCTTTTAAATGGTTTCAAACGATTCCCGAAACGGTTGTCCTTAAAATGCTATTCAATAAATTTGTTCCCTCCGAAGCATCAACATTATAAAATAATTAAACAATTTTTTTCCTTTTAAAATCCAGTGACTATTTTTGCATATCGCTTTGTTGTTTCGATTTTTTTGTTCGCTGCTAAATTACAAAGGCAAACTTGATGAAAAAAAAACACCTTTTACCCGGCACTCAGCAGGCAGCTCTCCAATATACCCATGTTGTTCTGCGCGTTTTTTTATTAGCATTGGTAGAGGTACCTTATACTTTAAACCCAAACCAACATAAAAATGTTATCTCTTTGATGTTAGTCGACGATTTTTTTTGCATTAATATTTTGGTTGGCTTTTTGCAAAAAAGTTTTTATAAAAATTTTATGCTTTTGGAGCCGGTCGCGTTAAATTGTTGTACATGATGGAAAAATGTTGCTTTAAAAAGAATCAGTAGCGAAGCGTTTTGATATTTGTTGAACAATTTTCTAAAGTGATGTTTGATTTTTGATTATACTTAGAAAAACTCGCTAAAAATGTGTTCAAACTCAAACTAGTTCACTTTAAAAAAAAATTTGATAAAGTTATCAAAATTGTGCAAATAATTTCGAAAATTTCATAAAAAATATCAAAAATGTCAGAATAATTTCACAGTTCTCAAACTTTTTATTTTTTAACTCATTTTTATACATTTTGTCTATAATTTCTAATTTCAAAAGTTTTCGAAATGATTTCAAAGATTTTCGAAATTATTTTCATGATTTCCGAAAATATTTTCATGAATTCCGAAATAATTTTCATGATTTTCAGAAATTAATTCGGATTTTTTAGATATTTAAATAATTTCCGAATTTACTTCTGTTATTTTCGAGATTATTTCTGTTTTCCGAAAATATTTTCATAAATTCCAAAATGTTTTTTTTGATTTTCAGAAATTAATTCATTTTTTTCGAATTATAAAAATTTCCGTAAATTCCGAAACTATCTCCGATTTTTGAAAATATTTTTATAAATTCCGAAGTGATTATTGTGATTTTTGAAATTAATTCGAATTTTTTTGATTTTCAATCATTTCGGAAATTATTTTCGTGAATTTCGAAATTATTTCTGATTTTTGGAAATATTTTCATATATTCCGAAATGATTTTCGTGATTTGCAGAAATAAAATCTGATTTTTTGATTTCAGCTATTCTGCAAATATCAATCGTTTTTTCTAAAGTTATGGATTAACTGTTCTTTTTAATTTTTCTTCAACTTTAAAATCCGTCATTCCGAAGATTAATCTATCCCTTATGTTTGCTTCTTCTTGCATTCCAAATTCACATGTAGAGATTATTACTGATTTCCGAGAATATTTTCATAAATTCCAAAGTGATTTTCGTGATTTTGAAAATTAATTTTAATTTTTTCGATTTTCAATCATTTCGGAAATTATTTTCGGAAATTCCGAAATTATATCTGTTATTTACAAAAATATTTTCAGAAATTCCGAAATGTTTTTTGTGATTTTAGAAATTCATTGTTTTTTTTTTATTTTCAATAATTTCCGAAATTACTTTCGTAATTTGCGAAACTATTTCTGATTGCCAAAAAGATTTTTCAAATTATTTATAATTTTCGAACAGATATTTGGATTTCCGAAGTGATTTTTGAGATTTTCGAAACGATTTCTACGATTTGCAAAATGATTTTTTAAATAATTTTCTTAATTTTCCAAATTATTTCTCGATTTCCGTTTCAATTCTGTAATTTTCAAAATTATTTCTGATATTCGAAATTATTTTTGTTATTTCCATAATGATATTTCAGGGATTTTCGTTATTTTCGAAATTAATTCTAATTTCCGAATATATTTTCATAAATTCCGAAATATTTTTCGTGGTTTCCTAAATAATTTCTCGATTTCTGTTCCATTTCTGTAATTACAAAAAGAATTTCTGATTTTCACAATTATTTCTGTGATTTCTACAATGATATTCAGTAATTTCCGAAACCATTTTCTATATTTCTGAAGTATTTGATTTTTAAATATGATTTCCGCTTTTTTAAAATAATTTCAGATTTCCGTATTTTTTTCGAAATAATTTCTGATTTTCGAAATGATTTCCTTGAATAAAATTCTAATTGGCGATTTTCAAAATGTTACTAGCAAAATTTATGAAGGACACAAAGCTTGACCTGCCGCCCGCCACTGTCGACTCCCTCTAAGTATTAAAATAATAAATACATTTTCGATTTATTGGTTACAAACAAAAATTGCTTTAAAATTAATTTGCGAAATTTAAAAAGTTTTTTTTTATTTAGACTTACCTACCTAGAGTCAAGTTGCATCGATTAAAAAGCACGATTTATATGCGCGACGACATACACGCAGAGGAAAATAGTGGGACAGAAAAAAGAGTGAATAAATCGAGAAGATTTTAAATAGATTCGATGTGATTCGATTTTTTTTTAGTAAACAATTTTAAATAAAATCATCATCATCATCGTGTCCTTTACTCCAAAGCGAAGGAGCATAGGGACCATTTTCCCTTTTCTTATCTTTTATTAAATCCACGTATATGAAAAATTACAAATGTAATTCGACATATTTGTTTTAAATATATTTATTTTCTAGACTTTTGCTTATAGCAACATTTTAAAAAATATTTAATTTTCTAGAACGTTCTAGATTTCTTGATTTTAGTAAATAATTTTCTTGATTTAAAAAAAAACTTAATAATTCTTGATATCGGAATTATTTTTCTTGATTTTAATGTTCCTGGAAATTATTTCTCCCAGTGTATAATTAAAAAAAAAATCAACCAAAACTTACCATCGTCGTCGGTCGTCGTCCACATAACTTTTTTTTAAATATTGAAAATAATTGGTTTAATTTATTTTTCCATACAAAATATGCGAGTATGGGGCAATGTGTGTCTGCTGCTGCTCGTCGCTGTTCATCGCAGATAATTATATTATTGAGTTTTTTTGTTGTTGCAAAATTAAAAAAAAAATAAGTTCTTTGAATGTATTTGTGCACATACAATGCGCGAAAAAAGGGGTTCACGGTTGAACTCATTATAATGACTATAAAATGAAGTCTTATAAATTGCTTTATATTTTAATAATACCCTGCCATATAAAAACTAGTCAAGTCAAAGATTATAATTTAGCAGCATAAATATACACAATTTTATTAAAATAAAAAATAGAGCAAATCTTAAGCTTATAAATAAATGCAATGCCATAACTTTGCATAAAATGAAATGTAAGTTACATTTTATGATTATGGTTTAATTTTGTAATGTGTCATACATAGGGGACAAAATTTTATCCCAAAGACTTCAATTTTTAAATAACTTCTAAGATTGTCAAGACGACTCGAAAGACTTTCAAAATACTCGCATAATATGCTCGCAGTCGCACATATAAGACTTCCGCGTGGGGTACGTTAAGCACTATCGAAAATTCCACTGATTTTCAAATTTTGATGATTTCTTTTTGTCCTAATTTATTTTTTTTAAATTATTTCCGAACGATTTAAATTTTTTGAAATGATTTCCATTTTCTGAAATCAAATGATTTTCGAATAATTACAATTTTTTGAATTTATTTTGTGAAATGATTTCTAAATGATTTCCATTTTCTGAAATTATTTCCAATTGAATTTCTTTTTTTTTAAATAATTTAAATTTTTGAAATTATTTACAAATTATTTCCATTTTTTTGGTAATTATTTCTAAATGATTTTATTTTTACCAAATAAATTCATTTTTTTAATGATTTCAATTTTTTGAAATAAGTTCTAAATGATTTCAATTTTTTGAAATTATTTCAATTTTTTTTTACATTATTTCAATTTTTTGAAATTAAGTATTAACAAATTAATTGCATTTTTTTGTAATTATTTCTAAATGATTCCATTTTTTAATTATTACCAAAGGAATTTCTTTTTTTAAGCGTTTTCTATTTTTTGGAATTATATCTAAAGGATTGCCATTTTTTGAAATTATTTCTAACTCATTTAAATTTTTAGAAATTATTTCCAAATAAATTTATTTTTTTGAAATAATTTCTAATGGATCTAAATTTTTTGAAATTAATTCCAAATGATTTAAATTTTTTTGAATTTTTCTGAAATTATTTCCATTTTTTTAAATTATTTAATTTTTTTTTGAAATTATTTACAAATT
>JANSTW010106555.1:0-29954 GCA_027564275.1 Diadocidia ferruginosa | reverse complement strand
AATTTAATTATAACAATTTATCTATGAGTCTGACACGAAAAAAGTAGGATTTTTTTTTCTTTTTTTACATTATTTGTACTAGTAGTTCTGGTACTCACCGTTAATCGCTGTAGGTCGTTATCAAGCAGTATTAACAACAAAGCGATATAGGCTTCACTTTCTTACGAATTTCAATGTACAATGTGTATGCATCGGTTAGGTTGATGATTTGTTCTTTTATATTATTTACCTATACAGTTTGTGTACATAATATTATATATATACACTGGGTACTGGTATCATGTTAATGAATTTAAATAAATAAAAAATACTTTAAATACCGCAGAATCGTTCTACATTGACAAGTTTTAGATAATATGTGACTTATTTGTTTTAATTTAATACAATTTACATAAATTAAAGTAAAACCCATTGAATTGTTTCTATGCTATCTACTTTGGAGTAAAGGGCACAGTGCAGATTGAACTACACCATCCAAAAACATATTACATATATCGATTCGCTTCCTTCAATAAGCGTTATCTCACTATTGTTAATTTCGCATAAGTACAGCGACACAGCAAGAAAAACTAAGAATGATAAAAAATAAATAGTTTTATAAAACAATTTTTTTTTGGTTTAATGCTAATCGATGTATCTCTTTATTAGAGTGCCATTATTTAACAATAAATTTTGTTTGCAAAATGTAGAATAAAGCTTATTAAAGTTAGTGTATCAATGTTAATAAATAATAACATACTAAATGTACATAAAGTAAAAAATACTATTCTTAACTATAGATCTAGTCTAGTTGTACCTTTTTAAGTCCATAAACGATAATATGTTAACATAAAATAAGCAAGTTACAACCTTATTATAACTTGTATTGATATAGATAATACACAGTAAGAAAAAATCAGACTTATTATACTTAGATCTAGTATATTTGCTATCAATCAGTTTTGCGTCTACTTTTGATTTGCTTAATTCACGAAAGCTTTTAATTTGACTTAAAATACTAAATTTAAGTATACAATACTAAATTTGAGTATACAATACTAAAGAAATTTGAAAATATTTAACAATGTCTAGTACTCAAAACTAAAATCTAGTATTAAATTCTAAAAACTTTAACTTTTGATTTTTTTTAAATTAGCAATTATTTGTTTTATTCATATATTTACTTATATGTACTAAATTTGAGTATACGATACTAAGTTTTAGTATATGATACTTGAATTTTATTATACAATACTTATGTTCAATACTAAATACTAGTGTATAATACTTAAATTTGGTTTGGGTATTTTTTTAAATTTTTAGTACTATTAAAACTAAAATCTACTTTTTAATTCTCAAAATTATTAAGAACTTTATATACTTAATATTAGAAACCGTTTCTAATATCTAGTATTTTTTCAAGATCAAGTATAATATACTAATATTTAAAACTATATGTATACGTAATTTTTCTAGTATTTTGACTCCCTAAAAATTATAAATGATTTATTAGGCGCAAATGAAAGTATGTGGTTTTAAGATAATGCATAATTTTCGCGTTTTTTTATATTTGCTTATAATTTTCTATTTTTTTGACAGATTTCATAATTTAAATTTTCGCTTAAACTGACACTATACATGTGGTATTGTGGAGTTTTTCTATCGTGTAAAATAGGGGACAAGTGTACATACAAAACTGTTATGTTATTCATATATACCCGCATATAAATATGTTTATAATAAAATTTATCACCTGTTTTTATCGCTTGTATTTAAACTCAACTAATAATGTAAATAAAATTAAAATAAATATTATATTTTCTACAATCCATTACGCATATCGCGCAGAAATGATGACGATTTTTCAATATATATACTTGTTATGATAATAATAATTACATTACGAAGGCCAATTCGACATATAATAAATATAACAACAATATCATTATAATATATTAGCTTAAAATGTTTATTATATTATATAGCTATATATACCTTTTTGTATATCTTCTAAATGGATAAATAATGTTAATTTTTTTGAATTATTTTTTTTTTCGAAAAAACATCAACAAATAATTGTTTTGTAAAAAAATATTCTAAATTGTTATATTATGTCTATATAATGTCTATAAATCATTTATTATCTATATAATATGTTATACTTGAGAATTAAAGATATTGAACGAAAATAGGTATACAGATAACATATTGTTTACCTTTATCGTAATCAAAATGTATTTAAATTTAAACGTATATTTACCACATAAATAATGCGCGATTACAATTATTATTATTATGATACGTTTTTTTATGCGATAATAATTTATACAAGACGCGCATTCAATATTTTAATAAAATAATATATGGCGGTATAGATACGTCATTTTTATATCGTGTGAATTTTCAATTTATATATGTATTTATATTTATATATTTGATTTTTTATAAGATTTTTAAACGAAGTTTTAACCTTTACATCAAAGGCGAGCGGTTTAAAGGCAGCACGGTCAGCTCTATACTGCCTTATAGAAAATACTAAATAAATTTAAGAAAATCAAAATATTATCGATTTCTCTTAATTTACCAAAAAATCTGATAAAATTAAAAAAAAAATCAACGATTTCTCAATTCTTGCTCAATTAAATATTCAAGTTTCTTAATTCTGAATGTATCACACACTTAATTTAAATACAAAATAGCACAAATAGATTTTAATATGAGTTCTATATTTAATTTTCAAAAGATATCTAAAAAATTCGCAGTATATCTATAATGATTTATAATAAAATTAGTTTAATTCTTTTTTAATACTGTATAAAATATCTCACAATTTAATCAATATGACTTTAGTCAGTTACTATATAGTAACTATATAGCTATCATGAAAGATGAAATATCAAGATTACATATAAAAAATAGAATCTCATAGAATTTCATCCCTGGTTTGATCAAATTCCTATTCAATCCTATACAAGAATTATTTAATACAGTTACATTATAATCACTTTTGTTTGAGTTTTCATTAATAATTATAAGATTTCAATAAATTCTTTTTAAATCTCATGAAATACCGACAAATTTTTAATCACCATTTTTTTAAGGGTTTCCTGCATTCTGCTCAAAAAATCCACCACTCACCACTGCCATATATTATACAAGTATATACAATTTATAGCAAAGGGTTCATTACACATTTACACTAGATTATTGTTGATTTATTTTAAATGTATTTAGGTGCCGTCCACATATTACGTATAATGCTCTAGGGGGAGGGAAGGAGTTTTCAATTATGTTACAGATTGTTACAATGGGGAGCGAGGGGGTCCAGTATATGTTACGTAACATTTTTTTTTAAATATTTCAAGAAATTAACAATCGGTTTTTTTTTATTAAATTCTATCAATTTGGAAAAGGGTTTTCCGAGAAATGCGCCTGCATCAAATTTACCGTATATGCTTTTCTCAAACTAAGGATAATTTAACAGTTTACATTACTGACATACAGCAATTAACGGGTAATAGCGGAGATTGAGATATCGTTTATGATGAATTACATACTTACTGACGGCTCAAATAGCTGTCACGGATATTAGGGAGCTTCTGGGTTTTCTCAAATCAACTGGGTGGATCTAATGGTTCTGTCTTAGTTTATCATTCGGGGTTTTTCGTTTCTTGTGGAATAAAAAGGCAATTTTTTGCTAATTGAAGTCTAGCTAAGTGTTTGCTTTTGCTAGACTTGCCACTGTAACCAACCAACCAACAAACTGATAGAATATGTAAAACGTGCAATTTATATTTTGCATCCCAAGTTATGATGAGAGTGCATTTTATATTACATAAGAAGTAATGAGTCCATCAATTACAAAAATTAAACCGATTCGTGTTGCAGCAAAAAGGCTACGGGAACTAATGGCTTTAATTATGAACGACACATGACCGAAGACGTGGAATGGGTTGATGAAAGTGATGAATGTTTGGAAACTTCAGAAATTATTGATACAGTTCCAGTTTTGGATTTAAATACTCAATTAAAAAGCTCGCCATGAAAGTAAAACTCAAAATTTAAGTTTTTATTTTAACATTGTTGGTAATTTCAATGTTTTAAATATTTTTTAATAAATGGGGGGAGGGGGTAAACTTTGTGTTACGTAATATTTTAGCGGTTTTAAGGATGTTAAAGCTTTTGGGCGTTATGTCTTTTGGTGTTATGTCATGTTTTTGACCAAGGGTTTAGTTCATAATTCGCTCAATTTTTTGAGTAAAAATACAGTTGCATGCTTTAGTCAGCATGGATCAGTGTTTCATATCGAATTCAAATGAGTAAAAAAAAAGAAATATGGACAATCAACCATGTTGCTTATTTTTTTCAGCGACAAAAATGCAATTTATTGTCAAAAGTGTCTTGTTACATACTAAAATTCTGAAATTTGATCTATATAGGCGCAAATAGTCGGTATTTTAAATCATGAAACTCAATTAGAATTGGATTAGATTTTCTGAATAACCTTTATAATTTATAAATATACGATTTTTTTGTCGCTAAATACTCGCAGCTTCCTGCGTACTTAATCATATACATTGTAACAAATTGCGACCTTTTTACCTTAAAATAATAAATTGTCAACACGTTTTGTTTATTTAAAAAATTAATGGCTGTAATTATTAATATTTTATAGATTGTAACATAATATGTTGTATAGATTATAGATTTTACGCGTATACATAAAATATTGGGTTCGTCTCATTGAGTATAGGTCGTATCTTATGTTTTATCTTTTAAAAAAATTATAAATTTTTATTTTTTAGTCTACCAAAATACCTCACGTCATAATCACCTTAAAAGATAAATACAATTAGTTATTTTGGAATTTGGACAAGTATGTTTTTTGCAGTACATTTTCCAATTCCATATAAAATTAAAACCGCTATGGGGGACTTCTAAATGATGTCCGATTTTTCAGAAAGTTTTAGTAGTTTTGTAGCCTACAAGAGCTAGAAAAATCACCTAAAAAATTTGATTGTTCTTTTGTTTCTGTACTACTACGTCATCGGCCATGGAACAAACTTTGTATAGCTTATTTGTAAAACACTTATTTTTTTATATTTTACAATAAAAAACATATTTTCTTCTCTATAACAAAAAAAAAAATAAAGAATGTTCTGTCGATTATTTTTTTGAAATATCAATTATATTAGTTACGACTTTTTCGCAAATCAACAATAACCTTCGCTTTTTTGTACATAAAATGTTTAAATAATTTTTAGTTAGTATCTAAACTCTAAAGTTATTTAACTTTGAGTTTATAGGTAGGTATGTCTATGTACAATAAAAAACATTATCAACACATATATTTTGATAATTTTATTTTCACAAATTTTAAATTAAGACCAATTAATTGTTATCATAATATTACAAATAATATTTATAATTGTTAACCCAAATTTTATTTTTTCAATTATACGAAAATAGATTTATATTTTTACGCAAATATTAAATATATCAAAATATATATTACAGAACTTTGTATTTCGATAGCGCAAAATCTTTTTGTCGGCATCTTTATTCTATTTCCTTTATCAATATATTTATTACCAAAAATCTACTATACGTATATATACCGCACATCATTGTATTTTTGATTTTTTTTTTCGTGTATGTCTACCACACAATTAATTTAAAAAAATATAAATCAACAATGATCTAATATTTTATTAGTTATATAAATAAAATTCTGAATTAACATTTATGCGGAATAATACTGATAAAATTTTAATTCGAAGAAATCAAAATATAACCATATAATCATTCGAAATATTAACATTTAGTCATAAATCATATAAAATGTATAAACACTTAAAAATGCAGAAAAGGTTAGCAATAATATAAATACAAGGAATTAATTAATTATTATTGGATAAATTCTTCAGATTTGTTTAAAATAAAAATGATGTAAGATTTTATTTATTTTAAGAAGAAAAAGTTAGATCGTCACTTAAGGCTTTGAAAATTCAGGTTTTGATTCAACTTTAAAAAAAATTCTCAACTGAAATATTATTTTTAAACATGTGCTATTAGAATTAATTGATTTTGTTTGAAAATGGTTAATCTTGTACGGTATATAATATGTAGACTTAAGTCATAGTTGCATGTAAAACAACACCTATATTCTATTCTATCCAACTGTCAGTGGAGTTCCTTAGCCACTCTGAACATTGTGACGTATAGGTCCGAAATGTGTGTCGCTGAATATGCAGATCAATTCAGTGGATTTAAGGAACCCTGGCAACTCTCTGATCTTCTAATCGGCGACTTGAGCTAGACCTAGGCAAACAATCTTGACCTGCCTAAAGCTGGGCATTCACAGAGAAAATGTTCAATAGTCCCTTATTTATCCGTTACACAACAGCTGCGACAGAGCGTATTGTATGGGATATTCATTCTAGGCGCATAGACTCCGACAGCCCAGTGACCGGAAAATGCTGCTACTTATCTAGAGATGGCCAAGCGTGACAACTCAATTAGTGCATCTGTTTTTTATTGCTATAGGATGACCAAATCTTCTTAAAGTACTTAGTTTTACGACAAGAGACAGAGCTTTTCCACTTCAAGTGGGCAATACGAATGTAGTGCGCGTGAATGTTTTTCTTAAAGATTTAAGATTTAATGGTGGATGCACTTGCCATGCTCGGTTGGCATTCAGCGTAGAGGCATGTCTAGCCAGTTCGTCGGCACGCTTATTACCTACGATATTGCTATGCCCGGGAACCCAAACAAGAGTAACATCAAATTGACTGCCAATGATTGAAAGTTTATCATATCATTGCTTTACTAGTTTAGAGGAGATAGACAAGGAGATGAGAGCTAAAATAGAATCCTGATTGCATGCTCCCTTGTCTGCATGCTATCTAAACAGCGAGTATTTAAACCTGAAATACACTTGCCAGGATTTGAAAGCCTGAATGATTCAGATATATTGAGCATTTCACAAAAAAAACCAGAACCGACACTACAGTCCATCTTTGAGCCGTCAGTGAAGATTACAGTGTCAAAACCTACCTATATGTGTCCGACTGTCCACTATTCTCTGGTTGGAAATACTGCTTGAAATTATTGGCATCCAAAGGGGTCGTTTCCATTACTGTCCACCATACCAGCGACCCGTATGAGAGAATGGGCCCAACAGTAGCCGTGAAGATCCATAGGATCATCTTGGGTTGAAGACCCCAGGTGTTACCAAAGGTTTTGTTACACGCGTAGAGGGCGACGCTAGCTTTTTTCGCACGTTCTTCCAACTAAGTTTGAGGTCAAGAATTACACCCAAATACTTAGCTTTAGAGGATAAGGTCAGTGTAATAACTCCCAACTTAGCAGGCTACCACACAGGAATTTTGTTTTGGTAGTAAATAATACGAGAGTTTTTGGGTTGACAGATAGGCCGCAACCGTCAGCCCACTTACCAACCCATTATGTCACTAATGGTGATCAATCAGATGCCTGATACTAGAACTACGAGATCGTCCGCATAGGCAACAGCTTTAAATATTGGTTCTGTAGTTTACGAATTATTTTATTCATCAAAAGGAGCCATAGCAAACAATACACCACCCTGGGATGTTCTCCTATTAGCTCCTTTAACGATTTTACATCCACCCAACTCAGCCTGAATTATTCTAGACTTCAGCAAGGTGACAACTAGTATACATTCGAGGGTTTTGAGAACAAAAGAGGTGAGGCTGATAGCTGATTGGCCTAAAGTCTTTAGCCGAGTCATGGCCCCATTTGACCACTTTTGGTATGAAAATAATTTATGTCCGCCTCCACCCCTGTGGTACGTGACCCAACCTTAAACTTCCCTTGAAAAACAAGGAGATCCAAGGGGTCACAATCTCTCTGGAATGCTAAAGCAAACAACTATATATAGACATATTTATACGTACAATGTACTGAATTTTTTGTATTTTCTTGTATATATGCTTAGCATAAACGAACGCTTTACATAGTTAGCAAGATGTATTGCAATAACCATATATACGTATAATCGCGGCCCAGGGTGTCGATTATGCGTATGGTTATAGCAACACTTATTGCTAACTTTTTATATACACTGCATACGTTCACGCGAAGCAATAAGTCAAACTATACAACATTTCAACAGTTTTGGTTTACAACTTAACGCGACATCGGAAATGAGTTGTTAAGTTAAACTCCATTTATTAAGTCATTCATCATAAATGATAGAATTGCGTATGTTAAACAATAACAAGCTCATAACGAACAGATTTTTATTGTTATTTCGTAAAGTAATAAATATTTTATTATTTAGTCTTTACAACTAGTAAGGCGAAATAACTCATTTAAAAAAAAAAAAACATTTAAATTATGTCCATTGTCCGCAGGTTATATTCAGAATATTTCCTTTTTATGAATGCCATAAAAAACAATAATAAAAATTAAATGCCTTTATATTATTGAGAACCGTCAATATAACAAAACTTAATCAGTATGCGTGCAATATTTGTGTAACGAATTTGAGACATTAAAATTGAATACCCAGATTTACATATAAATCATATATTTTATTACATATACTTTATATATGTTACGATTTGCAACAATATTTATTATTTTATACTTTCATGGACAAATTAATTAACGCTGATATATACCCTTAAGAATAGATTTTTGTCAAAATATTTCAAATTAACACTTGCGTGTTAAGTTAACTGTTCACTTCAAGCATCGTCGAAAATGGCAATCCGTTTACACGGTTCTGCACTAAATTTAAGTTTGAATGTTTCGATTTTTTAAGATAAGATTTAAGATTTTCAAAATTTTGACCAAAAGTGGTAATAATAATAATTAATTTGATTTTGCTCTGCACCGAAATGAATGTTCGCCGTTTATATCTAAAAATTGAGTTCGTATTTTTTGAAAAAATCTCTTTAAAATAATTAATTTTTATTTTTCAAATAAAAAAACACAACAACTACCATATCACTATAAGTCATAATTTGTATATATTGTAACAATTATATTTTAAATCTATTTTCTCTTTTGGAAAACCAGAAAATGAGAATATAAAGTTTATAAATTTCCAGCAATTAATCATGTTTTTTTCTTACGAAAAATTCACTCTTATCGCAATTATATAAATTCTAAATATTGCTTGATATTTTCAAAGACCTTGGCATTAAACACAACGAGAAATATAAAAGATATAAATAAAAAAAACTTGATTTTACAAAATTGGAATAATTTAATTATTTTTAAATTTATTAAATATTTCTCTTTTCACAAAATTATTATAATATACAGATTCACGTGTTTAGATTCACGCTTTATACATAATATCGATAAGCGCTATTCCACAACTGTTTGATTTAGAGGAGAAACAAAAAACTGTCTAGCATTAAGTAGTACAGCGAAACATAAAAAAAAGTTTTCTAGAATAATTTTTTTTGTATGATGTTATTGGATCGGATGTATCTATTTATAAGTGTCATTGGACTAAAAAAAGGATTTTTGCAAAAATGTGGATTAGCGCTTACTGATGTTAGTGTATATATGTATATTAGAGTGGGTCGATTGACATTCCATTTGAATGAAGATTTTCAAAATTTGTAAAATTCAGGGTCAAAAATTGCTAAAAAAAATAAAAATTTTGCATATGTGCAGATGGAAGCCATTAAAAAAAAAATATGCAACATTTTTAATTTTTTTATTTAGCAACTTTTGAGCCCTGCTCTTTTTTTGAATTTCTCAATTTTTAAAAATAGACCCACTCTAATGTATGTTGTATATATGACTGATTTGGAAAATTTTGCTAATTTTAAAAACAAATATTTATATGTTATTAATCAAGAGTGTAGTTTAACCAAAAACCATGTATAAAGAGACATATCGACACAAGAAAATGATAGCTTTAAAAAGCTTCTACATATTGTTTCGTCTCTATAGTCTATGTTGGTTGCTATGTAAAATTAAATTTGATGGTAGCGACGTAAAAAAATGCAGCGGCAAAACAGCCTTGTAGTACATTCTATATATTTTTTATTCTATGGTTTAACGTTGCAGCTGAGGTATGAGGCTTTCATTCTGTCTTTACTATTAATGTTCTCCCTTGCACGTCAAAAGGCAGTACACTCGCAACGTATACTTATGCCTCGACTTGTGCTGTTGCGTCTCTTAAGCAGTATATTTAATATACAAACCTTAAACATCACTGCCATTTCTGCACATACGTGCAATATGCATGTTTACTGGTTAGTAAGACTATAGGCCATACTTTTAATTTTAATAATTTCAAAAAATCTGTTACCATTATCACACGATATGTGGAATAAACTTTTATTTATATTCAAACTAATAAGAACACCAAAAAATATCTACAATTTGTTTATTACTACATTTTATCAACCTTTTTTGTATGGGAGCTACCCGTTTTTGAATAGCAAAATTCTTAATATTCAATACCAAATGTCCAAATAATATGAATAAAACCATCTTTACAAATTTAAAGATCCTCCCACGTCTAGATAACTTTCTATGCCTTTATGTACTTTATTTTCTTCCCATTTCTTACTCTTTTTTGTATGGGAGCTACCCGTTCCTTGGAATCAAAATTCTTCATATTCAACACTAAATAAATAGGCGCACTAAAAAACTATCCCGACAATTTGAAGATCGTATCTCATGTAAAACTTTCTATTTATTAGTGTTCTATATTTTCTTCCCGTTTATTCCGTTTTTTTTATGGGAGTTTCCAGTTCCTGTGGCATACTAAAGAACCACTTCTAAAAAATTTCAAGATCGTACATCATATTTCCCAGGAGATTAAAAATTGAGTATTTGTTTTTAATACAATAGGGCATGTTAAACGTCAAAACAATATCCGTATCTCCATACAATTTGTTGTTGTTTTTTGTGCGGCTGGATATTATTTGCACTAGAAAAGTGCTATAAAATGAGGTTAGGAAATTTTTTGAACACAGTCTATATACCAAAAAATGGTGTTATGTGGGTGGGTGTCATCAATGCTAATCAGCAAGAAGTGCATATAACTGATGTAAGTTTTTAGCTGGAGCCATTGGGCAAGTATGGTGTGTATCCTCGTGAAGAACTGGAACTACAAAGTCAATGGCATAAGCATTCGAGATATAAAGCTTTAAAGAAAAATCTTAATTGAAATCGAGAATTATTTAAATAGCGAAGAATTGGGATCACTCAACAGAATGTTTTAAGAATTTAGCGACGTTTTCCATTTACCGGGCGATAGATTAACTTTCAACAAAATTAAACAGTTTGAAATTCCGTTACTGGCGGATACGGCACCAATGCACACAAAGCAATATCGGCTACCTGAGGTACACAAGGCGGAGTATATAAAGAACAAATAGAAATATGTTGAAGAGGATAGTTTTAGTTCATACAATTTTCCTGTAATATTGGTACCTAAGAAGGGACTGCAAATAATGTCTTATCCATACCAAGTATAAAAGACATTTTGGACCGACTGGGAAATTCAAGATATTTCACAACACTTCACTTAGCGAGTGAATACCATCAGGTGTTGATCAAAAGTAAGGATAGGGAAAAAAATCGATTTCAGTGTTAATGGCGAACATTTCCTAGAACAAGAAGGCAATTCTATAAGTTATGCAAGTATAGAACGTTATTGAAAACTTGAATAATCGGACTTGCGGTCGTTGGGGAAAGGGATCTATTATTGCAATAAAAATGCACATACTACTTGTAGACCACCGAAAACAGTTTTTTGATAGCGCAGCAATGCGCTAAGCACATGAGGTATGAACGTGGGCCGGTGGTCTATAAGTAGTATACTTAGTTCATTTTTATTGAAATAATAGATCCCTTTCCCCAACGACCGCAAGTCCGATTATTCAAGTTTTCAATTTAAATAATAATCTTCTACCGTTACCGTAACTTAGCTCAAATTATAGTATATAAATGTATACAAACGTATATCTAATTTTAAAATAAAAAATAAAAATAAAAAAAATGTTCTTACAATTTTGAAACAAATTCATTTATTTTTTCATGTATTTAAATCAAAAAAGCTATAAATTGCATAGTAAATAAAAATTATGATTCATATATAATATATTACATGTATTTCTATAAAATTATATGAATTTTATTTTAAACAAAAAATATCCTTACAAAAGTAGACAAAAAGGATACAATTTATATTTATGTGAAACAATTTGAAATATAGTCTACATTTTTGGCTATATATAATAATGCACTTGGCAAATAAAATCCAAACGTTTTGAATATAGAAATTTGCAATTCAACCACATGGAAATCATATAAAAACAAAAAAATATCTTTTTCATTTAACGAAATTTGATTCGTATTTTTTTTTTTTTGGTTAAAATGATTTTTCAAAAGCTTTATTTACTATAAAATAATGAATATAATATAGAAAATTCGTATAACAAAAGTCCCTGTGCAATTGCACAAAACGATTTATATTATTCATATGAAAATCAGACACATTGTCGACAAACCGGCTACTCACCAGTGTGGTAACAATTGCACAAAAAATTAAAAATAAATAATATGTCGTAATACATAAAATCATTTTTAATCCAATTTTTGTATGGTTTGCGTATTTTTTCATTTCTTACAAATTATGAATTTTCGCTGATTAGATGGTTTCTGTACAAATTTTTAATTATAATAAAAGCAGACGTAACATTTTTTCACCTAAATATTTGAATAAAATACGTAAAACCTACGTCACTCTTACAAAAATAAATAATAAACTTAAATTTAAATTTACGACAAAAAACAATATTTTCTACTTTCGTTCGATTTTAACTCTTCTGACTTGATAAGACATAAGTGAATTGCATAGCATACCGCATGTTTAATACCGCAATTTGCAGATATCGTAAAACAAATTCTTTCTTAACTTTTCAACCAACCAATAGAAATATATAAAATTTCAAACTTTGCAAAAAAATTACCAAATTTTTTTAAAAATATTAATTATACTTATTCATATTAAAATAATATATAAGGAAAATTCTTAACCGTCTAATTCATACATAAAGTATACTTTGTGCTCTACATTTACTACACTTGAAAAAAATTAAAAATTTGCTAATTATTTTAAATTTACTATCTGAGTTGGCCAGATCTCGTGTATTATCTTATAACATATAAATATTGAACAGACAATAGATTAAATTTTTATGAAAATAAATATAATTTTGTTTTTACATTTTATGATCCTTTCAAATGAGCTTTTGCAATCCTATACATAATAAATGTAAAAAAATAGAATTTAAGGAGATTTTTATTTACAATAAATTGTAGCTAAGCTAACTCAAGATTTCATTGAATAATATTAACGAAATTCTCTCTTCTCTCTCTCATTTCTCTATCTCTCTCTCTCTCTTCAATGATAAATATTATCTCATATGTGTACTCGAAAAACAATAATCTGGTTTTGAATGTTTAATCCTTCGCCACTGATAATACCTAAAATTCAGATAGAACTCAAAGTCTTAAACCATTTTTTCAATATCGATATCATATCGATATTTTATTTTAATATTTTCATTCGATAGTATATCGTTTTTTTTTTTATAAAATAAAATCATCTGAAAATATCGATAAATCTATAGTTTTTTTTTCAAAAATCATTACTGAAAAATATCGACATTGATATAATTCTATTCTATTCTTGTATTTTCCTTGAATTGATTTTTTTTATTTATATAATTTTCTTACAAGAGAAAAAAATCATGTCTGAAATTTTCAATATTTCACTCCATGTAAAGCACAATTAAATAAAAGAAGGGTAAAAATGGTCCCTAATCCCTATGCTCGCTTTGGAGTAAAGGACACGATGATGATTATGAAAACACAACAAAATCATATCTGAAAGTATCGATATTTCAATTAGTTTTTTGTCTTAAATTAATATCGACGTTTTAGCAAATTTTTTGTATGAAGATATCGTCTTTTTTTTCTCTTGAATAGCATAAAATATCATAACAGCAAATATCGATATTTCTAAAATTCGATATTTTTATTTTCCTTAAATCGATATTTTCATATTTTTCTTTGAATATCGATAGTTCTTTAATTTTCTTTGAATATGTTCATATCTGAAATAATTGATATTTCATTCCTTGAAAAGCAGAAAAAATCATATCTGAAAAAATCAATATAATTCAAAATATCGAAAAAAAAAATATATAACGACGGTAATAGGCCATTTGAATATACCCACAAAACTGTTTGTTTCGTGTTCTTATCTATTTCTATAATTAATCTTGAAAATCATGACAGTCATTTCTGAAAATATCGATATTTTTTCTTTGAATAGTAAAATAAAATCATAAGTGGAAATATCGATATTTGTTCAAATATAATTCAAGGCAAATTAAAGATAAATCGATATTAAAATTAAAAAATATCGGTAATTTCAGATATTATTTTATTGAACTCTTCAAAGAAATTTATTGAAATATCGATATTTTCAGATATGATAATGTCGTTCTCTTTATAGAAAATTAGATAAATATCGAAATTTTTCAAATCAAATTTTGTTGAAAGGAAAATTCAAGAAACATCGATAATAAAATTGGAAAATATCGATATTTTCAGATATGACTTTGTCATTCTTTTCAAAGGTAATTATAGAAATACATAAAAACTCGAAAACGACAGTTTTATCGGTTTTTAATCGACCCATTTCCGTTATAATTTTTTTTCGATATATGGAAAAATATCGATATTTTTTGAATATCGATATATGTATATCGATACTTTTTCAATATAAGTAATTTTGACAAAATATTGTCAAATAAAATATTTCTCTCTAGAAATATTATTCTGGAAATATTTTGTGAAAAACAGAGTTAAGTATCGCATATTGAGCAATTCCAATTAACATTTAAAATCGCATACACTTCTCAATGTCACTGGAATTTTAAATAAAATTTCCATGTGGTTTTCGTACTTGTTTTTTTTCTGCCACAATATTAAAGTTTGTTTATGAAATTCACATAAAAAAACATAATATTTTTACTACCATAAAGTATTATGTAAATTGTAAACTTATGCACAAAATCAGCGAAAGTGATAGCTGTTAGTGCCAAAGACAATTAAAGATATCATTCTTCTATTTTATTATGCTGGTTTGTTGCAAGATGTACCTATGTATATGCCATACCGCATACAAATATTATTTATAATTTTTATTTTTAATTTGAATAACAATAAATAATAATTTTTTAACTTAACATCTGTATATTATAAAACGAGTTTTATTCACTTTGCACATAAAATGCAAATAGCTAATATTTCGCAATAATGTTTATTAAAATAATAATAAACAGAAGAGGCATATCTTTATACTGTAGGAGGAAGAAGTCATTTTTCCTTACACTATGGTTTAACAACATGAAAATATTTTTGAATAAAATTTATTAGAAGGTGTGATGATCGCGGTATATTAAATATTTACATCAGATACGATAAAGAAGGTAGAGTTCAAGGTGCTTTTTATTGTTTCCTGATTCGAACAAGAAGTTGTTATTTTGTATATACATTTGAAATTAAATATTGATTTTTTCTCTCGATAATGTCAACTATACCTAGACAATTCATATTGTATTTTATATTGATGAAATGAATAATCGTTAAGAGAAAATAGTTAAATATTATTCTGATTTTTGAGAAGGGTTTAAAAAAATGAATTTTAAAAGAATGATTTTAATAGTCCAACTTAAAAAAACGTATTTTTATTATTCACTTAAAGCTTATTGTTTAAATTTAAAAAAATATTCAAATTTTAAAATTATTTTATTTAGAATGTTTTGTCCAACTTGAAGCATAGGCGCGCGGAAGGGGGGAGAAAGGGCAGTTGCATCCCCATAAAATTTCAAAAGTATTGATTTTCTCAGTTTTTTTAGATATTTGTGTTCACTTCTTTTTTATTTTTATTTATCAAAAAACAAAATGGTTAATTTTGTGCCAATTTTAGCTCACTACATTCTTAATTTTCTTATAATAAAAGGTCTTTACTATACGTCTTCTTCTAGGTATGATTACAATGGAAAAATTATTCAGTTTTTTTGTAATCATAAAAATCATAAACTAGAAGTAAGATTTCTGTTACACAGATATCTTAGAAATCTTGCCCCCTCGTCAGAGGTCTGAGTACGCCTATGCCTTACAGATTACAATTATATATTGAATGAAAAAAATTAATTTAAAGATAAAAAGCTTGCAATTGTTTGAAAGCATAATGTCTTTTGACAATCAATAAAGATGACCAGTAGTAAAATAAAAACACAAATAGATTAGCTATTGTGCAGCGTATTTATGAGCATTTGTAATTTATTTTACACACAATATTATTTAATGAGATTTTAATTAAAAGCCACTACCTTCGCATCAATTATTATCATTTAAAGTTTAAACATATTTAAAATATTTCATGTTAATGTGATCGTTAACATAATATTACATTACAAAAAAAATGTATGTAATTTAATTATTAACATGTAATTCAGTAAATTGTGCAAAGAATTTAATATATAAACAATAATATTTCATTATCATGTCATTCAATACTTCTTCTATATGTACAATATTTACGCGACATTCAAGGGCTTTCAATTTCAATATTAAATGTTTCTTTTTACTTTTATAGATTTTTTTGTATCGTATATAGTTAAAGCTTATGGTGGGTATTTACGGTTATATACGTTGTCATGCATTGCATGTCATATCGTTATTTTTGTAAATTAACCTTTTGATATTTTATATTTATAAATCGTGGAAAAAAGCAAGTTTTTACTTTTTTTATCTTAATAAAACTTTCTTTCTTTAATTTTTTTTTATATTTTCTAATAAATTTTATTATGGAACTAAGTATCGGTAGAGTATACATTTTCATATTGTAGGATTTCTTTCTTCTATTATATGTGCGGGCATGAAAAATATATTGAATATTGCAGATATTTTTAATGATGATTGATTTAAGTTCCTCTGTTTTTATATTGTTGAGTACAATGGATTTCAATTTCATAAGATTTGTTTATTAACATTTCGCAGATATGGCGGAGATATGCGGTGGTGTACGAACTCAAAAAATACTTTTTCTAGAAAAATTTAATTAAATTTTCCTTAGCGTGTTTAAGACCGCTCCAAGGGTTACAGGTGCGTTAAACTCATCCCATGATTTTTTTTTTCAATAACAAAATACATATAAAACGAAAACAATTAATATATTCATTACAAATATATACCAATATATATGATTCAATTCTACAAGAACCCCTTCCATTACTTTAAAATTTGCAATATCAATCGATTGTATATACAAAATTACAATTAAAGCCTATTTTTGTAAATGTATACTTCTATTTCAAAACCCCTTCCAGATGATTATCAAAAAAAGTGCACTAGAGTTACATTCTTTTGAATTCTTAGTTTAGCCTTTTAGACCTAGACATATAGAACCACCAGTTGATGAAGAGAATGGTCAAAGTTCCGTAAGAAATATGAATAAAGGGTTGTTATAGATGTACTTCTTACGGCCTTACGGGAGTATTTTCTCCTAGTTGGTTGGTTGGTTACAGTGGCAAGAGTCCAGCAGAAACATATAGCTAGACTTCAATTAGCAAAAAAAATTGCCTTTTTGGAACCACAAGAAACCAAAAAATCTCGAATAATAAAATAAGACAGTATTTTCAGATTCACCCAGTTGAACTGAGAAAACCCAGGAGCTCCCTGATCTCTGTAACAGCTATCTGAGTTAAGTCTGTACGTACGGGATTCCCCAGAAAACGATATCTCAATCTACTGAGAGCAGGGCACTCACAAATGAAGTGCTCGACCGTCTCCGGTTCATTTAAATCACAGCAACTGCGACAACTCGCATTGTGTGGGATCCCCAACCTAGCCACATGGATCCCAATAGACTCATAAGTGCGTCTGTTCTATTTTGATTGTACGAAGACCAGGTCTTCCTGGCCCTACGACAAGAGATAGTTCTGTTTCATCTCAAGTCAGCTAAATGCAAGAAATTCAATTTTAAGCGAGGAAGGAAGAACTTCACAAGCAAGATTGCTGTCCAGATCATCCGCACGCTCATTTCCAGCGATACAACTATGACCAGGAACCCAAACAAGAGTTACGTCATAGAGCTCACTCATAGCTAACAGTACCTCTTGGAATTGCGTAACCAATTTTGAGCTAATAATCGAAGATCCTAGAGATAAAATTGCAACTTGACTGTCTACGACTATCGCCAAATTCTGCATATGAGCATCGCTTGCCTTCACCCGCTTACATTCCAGCAAGATTGCAAGCATTTCTGCTTGAAAAACACTCGGCAAGTTTGGGAGTCTGATTGATTCCGATATGTTGAGCTTTTCGCAAAAAATACCGGAACCAACTCCATCGTTTAGCTTCGATCCGTCAGTGAAGATCACCGGGTCGATAAACAACAGTGGGTTACCCTCTTCCCACTGCTCTCTGGCGGGAAACTTAGTGATAAAGATTTTGTTTAGTTCCAATTTAGTAACCATTAGTCTTTTCGAGTATCATATCATCATTTATTTATTTATTGCTTCTTTCCTTTTTTGCTTCATTTCTTTATTCTTCATTGTTTCATTGCTTCATAGCTTTAGTTTTTGCTTTATTGCTTCAATTATTGCATTATTGCTTGTTTGCTTCATATATTGCTTAATTTCTTTATTCATTGCTTCATTGCTTCAATTATTGCTTCATTGCTTCAATTATTGCTTCATTGCTTTAATTATTGCTTCATTACTGTATTTATTGATTCATTGCTTTATTTGACAGTAGAACGATTTTACGTCATTTAACATGATTGCGATTGTCAAGCGAGAATATTACCGCAGAAACACTAAAATCAGCCACATGTTTCTTTTTCGGTAGTATACAATTTTCGTGCTTTTATTATTTTGTGCAATAAATTTTCGCTCTTTTATATTGAAAAATATTACAAATTTAAATTTTTCGCTTAAACCGGGACTACATGTGAAAAATTGGTTCTATTCAACACAGGTGGACAATAATAATCTTATTCTGTAGTGTGCTGACAATGTCAATGACCAACCGGCACAATTTGTTGGACTGACACACATTAGGAGGATTTTATACTTTTAACTTATAATATGAATTAAACTTAATTAACAATATTACAGAATAATTATTACACATCATGTTTATAATTGTTTTAATAAATATTTATATAGAATATATTTTTATTTGATGATTAAAATTTGATTAAAATATATATTTTTTGAACATTTCATATAATAAGCTTCGTTATTTTCTTTTAACTTTTAATTTAATTAATTTGTATAATTATACAACCAATACTGATCTCAAGCCATTTAAGATAACGCGATTTCCATAAATCAGCATTGTCAGGGCCGCCTCCTCTTACAATCAATATTTAAAAAGATTCTAGCGTTAAGTTTACGAAATGTTTGTCTTCTTTACACATTTCGATTGGTATCGATTTGTTAATTTGTTTTTTTTATTTGAATCATTGATTTAAGAAAACGGATTTTTGTTTAAATAAAATCACTTGATTCAGTTAAATCACTATATGATATAAAATTGATTGATATTACAGGAATCCTGTATATTTCGCGGTTTAATAAGTTAGATTTACAGTTTTATTTAAAAATATTTTCTGACGAGCAGAAACACGACGCTATTTTAAAATCAACCAATTCGCCCGCTAAAATCTAGTTTTAACTTTTTCAGTGGCGAAATATTTTCTGATTGCAGTTGATTTATCGCGTCATTCATCTACTCGTCATAAAATATTTATCAATTAGAATTGTAAATCTAACTTGAAATTCGAAAACCTTTATACTTTGATTGTGTGGCCCTTTACATTTATCTATACTATAATTTAACGATATGTATTCTCTATTTAGTATCTTATATGTATATAATATTTGTTTTACTTAAAAATGGTTAATAATATATATTTCAATATAACTAGTGATATTATAATAATTGAATAGAATATTTATATAATTTTTTTGGAAATAAAGGTCAAGTTATAACCATTTCGTCGCATTCATCCGTAATGTAATTCAATAATTTTGAATAATGAATAAATAAATATAAAAGACGCGTAGAACATCATAATTTCTAGAAGCAGACGACGGTTTCTTTTAGAACTTTTAATTGTAATATGTATGTCCTTTGAAAATTTTACGAAATATGCACCACAGTTCGTATGATGTAGCAAGAACGAAAAATTTTATGGCGAAATCTATCTAATTTATAGAGCGAAAATTGTTAAAATGTAATGTAAATAAAAACAAAAAAAATAAAAACCGAAAATGTAACATGATCGTTTAAGAAATATGGCCTGATTTCTAGGTAGGTTGCTGCCGCAATTATATTAAGAGTTTCCCCTAAAAATCATTCATGTTTCTCAATAATTTATTTCTACAGGAAAAGACAGCAAATAAGGTAATTGGTATGGGTTAATTTAACAACATCCGTGTCATGTTTTTTTCGAAATTGAATTTCAGGCGAGTTGGTGTTGATACTTTTATACATTAAATTAATACCAACTCACCTGAAAGTCAGATAGGTTTCTATGGGATAATGTAAAATTTTCGTTCTTTTTCTTTCGTTTTTACATTTTAATCTTTTTTGCTATATTTTTTTGACAGATTTCGCCATTAAAAGTATAACAATTTTCGCTGTATTTTTTTGACAGATTTCGCCATACAAAGTTTAACAATTTTCGCTCTATTAATTTGACAGATTTCGCCATTAAAAATTTAACAATTTTCGCTTAACTAAAGTGACAGATTTCGAACTAAAAAATGAAAAAAAGGCTCTATTATTTTAACAGATTACGTCATTAAAAGTTTAATAATTTTTGTATTCTTTGATTTAACTGCTAATCTTTTAGTTCGCGTATGAAAAGTGCGTGCGTTTACAAATATGGTTATAACTAGACCTTTAATATTAGTAACAAATTGTCTATAAAATAAAAAAAAGTATTTAAAAAAAAATGATTTTAAAATTAATAGAGTGGAAGTCCGTCATTATTATAAACAATAAAAAATAGATTAACTAGTAGTAATAATATATGTAATAGGTTTTTAAAACTAAATTTATCATTTTAAATGCAAAAAAATATTGCTGATCAACGAGAAAATATTTGTAATTATATAAGAATACTTCATTTGGAATTTAAAATTTAAAATAAGTTTTTCAAAAGAATATAGGACAATTAGTTATGGCGATTTTGTTTTGGCCGCCATTCTGAATTATGCCGATTTGCGACAAGGCAATAGTTATTTCTAATTTTGAAAATAACTGCGAATGAACATTGAATTTGCCGCCTATAAAGAACCGAGTACCATTAAATAGAAATCCCAAAAAGGGAAACCACTATAGGAGTAATGTTGTTCCATGATTTGCAGATTTTCAAAATGATTCTGATTTTCGAAAAAAAATTCTAACTTCTGGAATAATTTTCGTGATTTATGATATATATTAAAAATAATTTCTGATTTTCGAAATGATTTTCGTGATAGCTTCTGATTTTCGATTTCTGAAATGATTTTCGATTTCCGAAATAACTAATTTAAGATATTGTAAACCATCTCTATATAAAATGATATATAGTTGCCGCACCTCAAGGAAATCGCTCTCTTGATTGGGTGTTTTCATTCTCTGCCTTTGGTAGCCGATACGTAAGGATTTTCGAGAATGGTTTCTGATGAAAAATGATTTCTGATTTACGAAATGATTTTGTGATTTTCATGACAATTTCTGATTTTCGAAATTATTTCTGATTTACGAAATGATTTCGTGATTTTCATGACAAATTCTGATTTTCGAAATGATTTCTGATTTTCAAAAAATCTTTGATTTTCGAAATGATTAATTCTGATTTTCGAAATAATTTTCGTGATTTCCGGAATGATATTTTAAAAATAATTTCTGATTTCAGTGATTTTCATGATAGCTTTCGATTTCCGAAATG
The DNA here is from genome assembly GCA_027564275.1 of Diadocidia ferruginosa. Lineage (NCBI taxonomy): Eukaryota > Metazoa > Arthropoda > Insecta > Diptera > Diadocidiidae > Diadocidia > Diadocidia ferruginosa. The sequence goes on along the minus strand of JANSTW010106555.1, from coordinate 7,927 downwards.
ATTTCAGTGATTTTCATGATAAATTCTGACTTTCGAAATGATTTCCAAACAGAAATAATTTCTGATTTTCGAAATGACTTCTGATTTTCGAAATAATTTTTGTGATTTCCGAAATTATATTTTAAAAATAATATCTTATTTCAGTGATTTTCGTGGTAACTTCTGATGTTTTCTAATCGGAAATAACTTCTGATTTTCGAAAAGATTTACGTGATTTCTGATATCCGAATTTGATCTGATATTTTTAATTTCCGTAATAATTTTTAGTGATTTTCGAAATTTAAAAATAATTTCTGATTTGCGATGTGATTTTTTAAAATATTTGCGTGATTTTCGAAATGATTTCTCATATTCCGAAATGATTAATGATTTCCGAAATAACTTCTGATGTCCGAAATGATTTCTGATTTCCGAAATTATTTTTGATTTTCGAAATTATTTTTGAATTTCGAAATAATTTCCATGATTTTAGAAATAATTTATGTTTTTGTTCTAACTTTGTACCATAATTTCCGCAAGTGGTTTGCCCCCATTTGAATTCTACTAACACTCAAATATCTTAAAGCAGTTTCTTTTAGAAATTTTAAATTATATACTGAGTTTCCATGACCATTTTCAAATCAATTTCGACCCGATTCTAATTCGAATTTGTATCAGATAAACTTTTCGGGTACAAAATCGAATTAGACATGATATGTTTAATCCTGAAGACTGCCTAAAAAGACAAAACAAATTTTCTATTTTCTCCTAAAAATACTAACAATTGGTCAAAACATTTAATTTACAATTACATAACGATAGCAATTTTAAATCTCAACCCCTTAAACCACTCAAAGAAGAATTCTTTCTATATCGAGTAAGTTACTCTTTAGAACAATTGGTTCGATCTTGTCGCGTTAGCTTTATGGCTTCAGTTTTAAGGAAATCAACAGACTTGTACACTATGCCGCTATTATCACCGCCTATTTTCGACAAAATATCCGTTACCGATTTACCTCGATTTAAGTTCGACAGGGAGGAAGAGGCGAGGGACGTCGAAGCAAAGCTATGATTATTATTAATATTGCAAATAGGCGGTGGATTTGAATGATCCAAATCGAAGTAGTCAAGTTGGCCAACTGGTTTGGCTGATTGGGGAGGCGGCGGTGGTGGCTGCTTGATGGAATATGATGAATTTGATGTATTATCATAGATGTGGGGTGAATGGTTGTTCATCATAAATTCCGTTTCGGGTAACAGTGATGACGAAATTGGTGGACCTTTTCGTCTCATCGAACTCGTTTCATACTGAAAATGAATTTATTATCTTCCGGTTATTTGTATTGAAAATCATCTACCTTTGTTGTATTGGGCTTAAGTTTTCGATCAATCGATGGTGGTGGATGATGGTCCGACGCCTGAACAACATTTGCTATTGCGTTCGGTGTAATCGATGGCACTTCTTTATCACTTAAAGTATTATCATCTGCAGTAGTTTTTGGTTTTAAACTTCTATTTACAATTGGTGCATTTTCCTAAATTGAGAGAGTATCAAAAAGTGAACATAATACAAAGGACTTAGCTATAATTCGTCGCTACAATTCCCCGAAAAAAAATTGCTTGGGTTAGGTTAAAAACTCGCACAAGAAAAATTTAAAATTTTTTTTCTTTAATAATTTAAATTTTTGAATATTTTTAAATTTAAATTTTCCGCATTTAATTTATTGAATTTTTAAATGGTTAAAATTGCATTTTTTCTTGAATATTTAATATTTTTTAATATTTTAGGAACTTTGTAAAATTTAAAGTTCGGATCGAATATTAAAAATTTTAAGATCATTTTTAAATTTCAAAAACTTTTGAATAATAATTTTAAAAAATTTTTGAATTTTTATTTCAACATAAAATATCAAAGATTTTATTTCTACGAAAAAAAAAATCAAAAATATTAAAAAACGATTTTAAATTTTAAAAATTAAAAAAAAAACTTTGCATTTTGTTAAATTTTTAATATTTTTATAATTTTTAAATTTGTTTTTGGAATTCCTTAATTTTTTTTTAAATATTAAATTTTTTTTTAAATATCATAAATTTATCAAAATTACAGTTTTTTTTATTTTTTTCAAAATATAAAATATTTTTTTTCGTGAAATTTTCGAAAATAAAAAAAAATAATTATTAATTCAAATTTTTTGAAATTTGTAAAATTATATTAAAATTTTTGAACTTCGGGGATTTTTCGTTTCGCGTAATTGTCGTCGGTACACCCACACAAACCTGCTCATCAAAATCATATCGAAAGACATTGCCACCGATTTTCGATGGTGCTGCGTTCGTATAGAAATGTGATCGATCCACAGTTTTTCTACTCGAAAACGGTCCACTTTCGGCAACCGTCACCAAATTGGGCGTTGATGTGGTAAGCATTTCTCCGAAATTTTTGGCCAGCGTCGGCGATATCGACGAACTGTTTTTCCTTAATGTGAAATAAGGCAACTGATGAGATCTCGGTATGTCGTAGCTCTCTTCAACGCTCTAAAAGGTTGAAATCTCGAATTATCAATACCTCAAAGTAAATAAAAATTAAAAACTTACACAAGTATTGTCCTTTGGTCCAATGGCTGGCGATGCATTTTCGGTGTCCGATGACTGAGTGTCTTTGTTCCGTTCTTCAACCCCTTCCAACAGCTGTAGTCCGCTGATTCGTTTCAGGGGTTTTGTGCTCCTTTTCTTCTTTTGTTCTTTGGCAGACGATGACGCCGCATCGCGCTTATCATCTACACCACCACTACCGTCCAGAGGCATTTTAGAAAATCTTTGTGCATACGTAAAAACAAATGAATCATTTTCTACGGAACTGTCGGACGGACGGAGGTGGCGCTCTTGAAGAGAAGAAAAAGAATTATTATCAAGTAAAAACCTAAAACTCAAAGATAAATTACCCATAACTACGCCTTGTGCAGTTTGTTGTGTCCATTCCTCATCATCGGTAAACACACTTTCCGAATCGGTGGGACTGGATCGACCACTTCTCGGTCTTGTCGGCGGAGTCTAAAAATAAGTTCAATATAATTGAATGAAACGCAACAAAAAACCACAAATTACCGGCTGACAATTGTTACGCTTCGGTGAATAGGGTTGGTCGTTGGTCAAATTTAGTCCGATATTTTGGTGGCATCGAGGAGTGTCATAGAACCGTGGATCCAATGAATTTAATGGCGTTGATGGGTTTTCATTGTCCAGCAGTATTGGGCTGCCCGAGAAACATTCACTTATCGGTATGTATGGACCCGAGCATGTACTCAACGCAGGCGATGGTTCAGCATTGTCGATAAATGTTTCGGTTAATTTGAGATTTTCCGGAATTTTTCTTATCGTCCCGGTGTACTTTTGTTCGACCAATGATTGTGAGCGAAAGTGATTGTTGCCGCTGTTGCTGGCAGCAAACGAATTCACATTCGGACTCGGATCGTTCGATTGGATTTTCATCGATTGTGACCGTTCGATAGTTTGCAATTTGGTGGCTTCTTTTTCGATTGCTGCAAAATTATAGTAGTCCGCAGCCGCCGATTCACGATTCTCTTTATTCCGGGTATAGGAAACCGTTTTCGATGGTTGCGGTGACGTTGGCAGCATAGCGTCACATAAAATTGTCTCGCGATTTGTGTACATTGAATTTCTAAATGCAAAATCATCATTTTGATATGTTGAATCTTTCGAATCTTTTTCGGCCAGATTTTCCGAATTGTTCAGAGAGCGCAGTTGATCTTCGTTGTTTGTGCTCGCCGACACATACGAACTTGTTGTGTTTGTGTCCGTCACATTAAACGAATTACTTGCCGATGAATCGTTATGTTTATTGAAAAATGCTTCCATGTTATTATCTACAACAAGATTAAATAAAATAAAATGTAAAACCAAAAAAATAATCAACTCACAGTGCCGATCATTCCCCTGCTTCGACAAATCCTGCAGATTGCACACCTGACAAATACAATTTACCCAATCGTTCATGTCCTCCTGTGAATCGGCCGCCAAATAGTACGTTCGATGGGGCGTCTTAACGTCAAACATATTTTGAAATTTTTGCTTACGATGCTCCAGCCTCAGGCCCGAATCGACTTGTTCACATTGATCCAGATCGATGACACCCTTAAGTTTGCGACAATTGTGATCCGTGTAATATTCTAGGCAAAATTGGCCCGGTATTTCGCCCTGTTTCAAGGTAAACCAACGTCTTCGCCAACGCTACGAATTATTAAAATTAATTTTGTTTTTTTTTAATCCGTGAATTTATTTTGGGTAGCGGATTAAAAAAATGCGACAAAAATGTAAAGGAGAAAAGGAAATGGAAGAAGATATGGATGAAGAACAAAAGATTGAAGAAAAGGAATAAGATTACTTCTTTCTTTTTTACTTTTTATCAAGAAGAGGAGAAAAAGCAGAAGGACGAGAAGTTGGAGAAGGAGGAAGAAGTAAAGGTAGAACAAACAATAGGGATAGAAGAAAGAAGTAAAGAAAGAAGAGATATTAGTAGAGATGAAAGTAGTAGAGAACAAAAAGGGAAAAGAGAGAAGACCAGAAAAAAGAAAAGGAAGAATTAAAGAAAAAAGAGACGTAAATAAGAACACAATGATAAGAAGAAGGTAGAGAAAAGCAAGAAGACAAGGATGAGAACTTCTTTTCATATTTGAAGAAAATAAGAAAGATGACAGCCAACAAGAAAAGGAAGAAGAGGAGAAATAATATAAGAAGGAAGCAGAAAAATAAGCAATACAGATTATGAGAATGTTGATCGGTTAAAAAGAAAAAGTGGAAAAGGAAGAAGACAAAGATGACGAGAAAGAAGAAAAGAAGAAAGATAAGGAATCATAGAAACGAAAAAAATGAAGAATAATATGAAGAGGGGAAGGAAGAAGAGCAGAAAGTAGCAAAGGAAGAGGAGAAAGACAAGAATACAAAAGAAGGGAAGAAAGATGAGGAGGTAGAAGAAAGAAGAACAAACATCTCTATCTTTCTCTTCTTGTTCGAAATGATAAGGATCGACTAATGAGGTCACTCTGAACATTTTTAATTTATAAACTTTCAAGCCCTGAAATTTGTTTTATTATTTTTAAAAAGAAAAATTCTACACTGTAGCCGAAAGAAGAGAAGGAAGAATGGAAAATATGTAAAAGTAAGGAACAAGAGAATTAGAAGAGAAATAAGAAAAGTAGCAGGAATAAGAGTAAGTAATTAAAAAAACTTTTTATTATGAATATTGGAAGTGGCGACAATATCCTGGCTAGTTATTCTTTCAAATTATTTTCAACATTTCAACACATTTACTTTTCTATTTTAACTGTTGTCTATTTTATCTTTAACATTTTTATCTAAACGGAAATGCGTTGTAAATTATTTTCCATAAAATAAAAACAGACTTAAACATTTTGATAATTAATAACTATTTCAACAGAATCAATAAAATTATTATTATTATTGTAATTCGATACAACTAGTTGGCACAAAATGCGATTTATTTCTATAATAAATGCAAAATTAGCACAAATAAAAAATTGTTAACGCAACAAAGAAACAGAAATTGATTTTGTAATTATTCAATTTTTGCATATAAATTTTATAGAGAATAACATTTTCTACGTAGTAAGTACGTCTTATGTATAATCAGTGGCGAGCGGTTTGAGGAGAGCAGCGCAGGTTGGTTTTTAAGGTCATTTTTAATGAAATTATGACAGTCAACAGAATTATTTTTTTTCTTATGAAATTTTATTAGAAACTTGATGAAATTTTAAGAAAAAAAATTTAATTTGAGTTTTTTGAAAGTATTTATAAAGTCTTGGGATACTTCTATAGAAGTCTTATAGAAGTGCTTTGGAAGTCTTGCAAATCTTTGGGAAGACTTCAGAAAAATGTATAGAAGTCTTTTGGAAGTCCTTTGGATGTCTTGCAAGTTTTTAGGAATACTTGGGAAACATCTGTAGAAGCCTTTTAAAAGTCCTTTTGATGTCGTTTCGAAGTCTACCAAGTCTATAGGTGGCATTGCAACTCTTCTGTAGAAGCTTTCTGAAAGTCCTTCGGGAGTCTTGCAAGTCTTTTGAAAGATTTGGGACACCTCTGTAGAAGACTAATGAAAATTAATTTTGATGTCTTGCAAGTCCTTAAGAAGTCTTGTAAGTCCTTAGTTCTTAGAGTTGGGAAACATCTGTAAGTCTTTTGAAAGTCATTTGGAAGGCTTGCAAGTCGTTTGAAAGATTTGGAAAATACATGTAGAAGTCTTTTAAAAGTCGTTTGGAAGTCTTATAAAAGACATTTAGAAGTCATTGGAATGTCTTTTAGAAGTCTTGGAACATTTCTGTAGAAATCTTTTAGAAGTCCTTAGGAAGTCTTGCAAGACGTTTGAAAGACTTGAAAAACAATTAAATATGTCTTTTAAAAGTCCTTTGGAAGTCTTATAAAAGACATTTGGAAGCCTTTTGGGTGTCTTTTTGAAGCTTTGCAAGTCTTTTGGCAGTCTTGGACCAGCTCTGTAGAAGTCTTTTGATAGTTTTTTTGGAAGTCTTATTAAAGACATTTGGAAGCCTTTTGAATGACTTTTGGAAGTCTTGTAAGTCTTTTGGAAGACTTGGAAAACATCTGTAGAAGTATTGTGGATGTTTTTTGGAAGTCTTATTATATCTCTGTAGAAGTCTATTGGAAGGCTTGGAAATATCTGTAGAAGTCTTTTTAAATTCCTTTGGAAGTCTTATTAGAGACATTTGGAAGTCTTGCAAGTCTTTTAGAAGTCTTGGAACACCTTTGTAGACATTTTTTAGAAGTCCTGTAAGTCTTTGGGAAGACTTGGAAAACATCTGTAGAAGTATTTTGAAAGTGTTTTAGAAGTCTTGCAAGTCTTGTGGAAGACTTGGAAAACATCTGTAGAAGTATTTTGGATGTTTTTTTGGAAGTCTTGCAAGTCTTTTAGAAGTCTGTGGACATCTCTGTAGAATTCTTTGGGAAGTCCTTTGGAAGGCTTGGAAGTTTTTAAACGTCAGTTGAAAGTCTTTTGCATGTGTTTTGTAAGTCTTGCAAGTCTTTTGGAAGATTTGGAAAACACCTGTAGAAGTATTGTGGATGTTTTGGAAGTCTTGCAAGTTTTTTAGAGGAACATCTCTGTAGAAATATTTAGAAGTCCTTAGGAAGTCTTGTTAGTCTTTTACAAGACTTGGAAAACATCTGTAGAAGTCTTTTGAGAGTTCTTTGGAAGTCTTATAAAAAACATTTAGAAGTCTTTCGGATGTCTTTTGGAAGTCTTGCAAGTCATTTGGAAGACTTTGCAAATACCTTTATAAGTCTTTCTTATAAAAGACATTTGGAAGACGTTTGGATGTCTTTTAGAAGTCTTGGCATATCTCTGTAGAAATCTTTTAAAAGTCCTTAGGAAATCTTGTGAGTCTTTGTGAAGACTTAGAAAACATTTTTAGAAGTCTTTTGAAAGTTTTTAAGAAGTCTTGCAAGTCGTTTGGAAGACTTGGAAAACACCTGTAGAAGTCTTTTGAAAGTCCTTTGGAATCTTATAAAAGACATTTGGAAACCTTTTGGATGTCTTTTGGAAGTTTTGCAAGTCTTGGAACACCTCTGTAGTAATATTTTAGAAGCCCTTAGGAAAGAAGTCTTGTAAGTCTTTTGGAAGACTTAGAAAACATCTGAAGAATTATTTTTGATATTATTGGAAGTCTTGATAGTCTTTTAAAAGTCTTGGGACATCTCTGCAGAAGTCTTTTGGAAGTTCTTTGGAAGTTTTTTATAAGTATCTTGCAAGTCTTTTAGAAGTATAGAAAATATTTTTTGAAAGTCAATTTGAAATCTTGAAGGACTTTTTAAAATATTTTCGAAATGTTTTGGTTGTCTTTTGTTAGCCTGGAAAAATCTTGGAAGTGGTTTGGAAGTCCCAAGGAAGTATTTTGAAAAC
>JANSTW010106444.1:0-17701 GCA_027564275.1 Diadocidia ferruginosa | reverse complement strand
TTGTAACACCCTTTATTTGATCCCCTACCCCCCTTACCGTCCGCTCACCCCCCCCCCCCCCAATATAAAGTTTTCTGAAATTGGGAGAGCGCCAAGAGTTATAGTGGTTATCGACGTCTGAGGGGAGGGTCCGTTAGGGCCTGGAGTCATAAGCTTCAAAGTGTAGATTCTCCATTTATTTTTTCTGTTATTTTAGTGCCTTTGGGTGCACGTTTCGGGTGAGAAGGGCTGAACCCAAAAGAGCTAAAGTGTACTTCACCCGAAAATCTTTTGAATAACTTACGTTTCAAACAAAATATCAGTTGAAGTATTCTTTGTTTCCATAAATTGGGTAAAATCTACCGACAATATCGGCTTTGGAGCGGCCAACGCACGACACGGATATTCCCACAGTGGCTGTGCCTCAACAATGGAGTCGGCCAAGTTTGCAGATCCCTACAAAAATCAAATTAGTTATTCAAATGAAAAAATTTAAAAACAAAATACCTCGACTAAGCGATCGAAAATATGCAAATCAAAGTCTTCACAATTGCCGAGGGGTGAGCGAATTTTGTGTAAATCTAAAAATTCTACAGCCACAGCATAAATGGTCGCTTTACTTGGCAAAATCACCGCATTATTCGGAAGAAGGTCTTTTATTTGACTCAATAGTGTTCCAAAGTAGAAATTGTCCCATGGTAAAATGGAGGATATGAAGTTCGGTTCGGCCAATACATGAGTAATCTCTTCGTAGCTCGGAATGTCCTTAATATTTTCGATAATTTTTACATTTTCTAATTCGTTTGCTTCAACATACTTTTGCATCACTTTTTGAGAATAACGATTCGTTTCTAAACAGTAGACCAATTTGGCACCTAATTTTCGTGTTGCTAATCCTAATAATGAACCATCGCTGAGACTTAGAACAACAGATTCGGCCGTAATTTCTTCTTCTAAAATTCGTAAATATTTCTTATTACGAAGACTTTCGTTCAGTTGTCCGATTCGTGTACGTGAGTACGCAATGTGAACTCCACACTCACAAAGCGGTTGACGAATTGTCGTTTGAATTTGTTTGTCAGTGGACACATCAAACCAAAGTGAATATTCGTCATGATTAAAATTTAAATATATTTCGTTATTTTTCTCGACTTTATATTCCGAAGGTAAATAATAAAGGGCTTGCATCCAATGATCTCGCCAAGGAATGACATTTTGTATGGGGATGTCTTTTTTATTTTTCTCCTTAAGTTGTTCGAAGTCGGGATGCGCCCAATAAGGAGCACAACTTAATATTATTTCACCTTCTTGATCCATTTTCAAATCCCACCACATAAAGACTACGTGCAATGTGCCCGTATTGTTGGCCCGCACCTTAATTGAAGAGGAATTTTGTAGTGGCGGTGAACTTTGGCCCGACCAATCGAAATGTTGCACGGCAATCGGATCAATTATTGATTTAAATTTATCCAGTGGAAATTGATTTAGCTGAACATCATGTAAGGCTGCCGAACCTTTACATTGCAATATCTAAAAACAGATTAATTAAAAATACATTTTCTAAAGAACATGAAAATTACTTCTGTAGGTGTTGTCAACAGTATTTCCCCGTCTAAATTTGGCAATAGTTTTGGCATATTCCATGACCATGCAAACGGACACTCGACAACTTGTGCATAAATTGTAGCCGAATCAGGAACAACAATACAATTCTTTTGTAAAAGATCTTTGTGAGCATGTCGAAAAATGGAAATCGCACCTTCGCCAATCAGTTCTGTGTCGAAAACTTCTGTTACCAGAATATTAGCCCGTTCAGCCATATCTCCATTCTCGCCCACAACAATTTCGGTTGATCGCTTCTTAATTATTTTTATAGAGTCTTTCATGCCATTTTTCTCAATAATCTGTTCGGCACAATCGGCCATTGGTCGAAAGGCTTCGCAAGCTGTTACCGAATCTGCGCCACAGCGGACTGCCATCATCGAAAGTATTCCCGTTCCGGTGCCAATGTCCAAAACATTAGCCTTTGCACCAGTTCGTTTGACCTTTTCTATTGCTATCTTTAGTCCTTTTAAATACTTTTGATTTCGTTCGGTGTCATGCAACATATCGGCAAACGCTGCCCGGGCAATTTCTTGATGATAATCATAATCTTCACACTGTGGTTCCCATTCCGAACGACCCGTCATCGGATTGAGAATCTGTTTAAACGTACTCATTGCTCGGCTATTGTTGATATGTAAATATAATTGAAATTGATTTTTAAGTTTTAACATATATTTAACTTATATGTTTATTGATGATTAAATATTTTATTTATTATTTATTTATTAATTTTAAATTTTCACTGAGCGATGATCCACTAATAAAGTGCTCCACATGCCTTTTATTTATATTTTTGCTCTGTGCGAGTTGAAGTTAGTAACAACACTATACTGGGTATATACGACCCAACATTTATTTAAATTTTTTATTTATTTAAAAAAAAAATGATTTATGTTTTTTAAATCATTTTTTAACTTATTTTTCTGAAAATAATTTATAAAATATAAATAAATTTATATTTTTATATTATTTATAAAAAATAATTGAGGACACGCTGTAATCAGCATGGCCAACGTTTTCATTTCAAATTATCAAAACGTTTTCTAACCCTAAAAAAAGGCGCCAAAAAAGGTGTTTGTATTTATATTGTTTTGTTTATGTAAATTGTAAATTGTAAACTAAAAAAAGTTAATTAAATTATAAAAAAAATGTTATTTCCTAAAGATGAATATTTAGAAAAGAATGCAAAATCAGACTATAAACGTCTTGCGGTTTCATTCGAAGATAATTCCGATCGATTTAGGTTCAAAGAACAAAATAACTATTCGAAGCAATTTGCACATATTTACACATCGAGATTGTCTCAATTGCAAACTTTGTTGGCCGAAAAATCCAAAGCGAAATGGGGTAAGAATTAGTAGGAAATATCATTAAGTTATGTGAAATGATTATTTTATACAATTTTTATATTTTATAGGAGACAAGGTGCCACTGAAAAAAATGTTTGAACTTCGTGATGATAATCAAGAAAAGTGCATTATTATTGGGACTCTTTTTAAGCATCAGGTAATATATCATCAAATCCAACTCAGAAGTATCATAATTTAAACATCGAAATATATCACTTCTTCTTAGAAACTAAAACCAAGTATTCTACGTGACATATCCGAAGAGACCCAATTAGCACCGCAGCCGCTTCGGTCTAATTTTGTGGACGATGCCGACATATTAATTCTTGAAGATGAATTACAACGAATACGACTTATGGGTAATTTAGACGTCCACAAAATGGTAACAGGCGTTGTTTGTGCACTATTAGGTAAGGATTGAGGGTGAAACCACCAGCAAAAATTTTATCCTATGATTTCTGATTTCCGAAATAATTTCTCCCATGATTTCTGTAAGTGTGGTTTCCCCCTCGGTAAGGATAAAATATTTAATTTGAATTATATTTATCGTATCAACCACGTTACCTAGGTTACGAGGATTGCGATGGTAAATTTATTGTTGAAGATCATTTATTCTATGAGAGTGGACCACAGAAACCACTTAAAGAATTGCAATCGTCTCCGCTCTTAGTTTTAATATCGGGTTTGGATCAAGTAAGTATAAACGGGATAATCTAAGATAAAGTTGAAAAAAAAATGGAAATTTTTCAGTCTTCCACCAAAGATTTTACAATGTCTCTGGAATTGTTTCAACAGTGGATTTACGGAAATATCGATTATTTTGATGGAAACAATGATTTTGAAGCGGCCAGCATAGTTCGCATAATTGTGGCCGGCAATTCTATTCGATCATCGTTTGAAACAAAACAACGTTCAAACCTAACTCGAGCACCTGAGTCCGAAATCACTTTACAAGCTGTAAATTCATTGGACGACATGCTTTCGAATTGGATAAAATCAGTTAATGTAGATTTGATGTCGGGCGAATTTGATCCATCCAATTTTATGTTACCCCAACAATCGATGCATCATTGCATGTTGCCGAGATGTTCGTCAAACAAAAACTTTCGTGGTGTTCCAAATCCATATGATTTCGAAATTTCTGGACGTTCGATTGTCGGTTGTTCAGGCCAAAATATATTAGATGTACAAAGATATTCAAAAATAGAAGATCCATTGGAAGCATTAAAATCATGTTTAGTGTGGAGTCACATTGCACCAACGTGTCCAGATACGTTGCCCTGCTTCCCGTATTTTACAAGTGATCCATTTGTCCTCAATGAGTGCCCGCATGTATTTTTCTCCGGAAATTCTAATGAATTTAAGACTGCATTACATACAGGTACTGGTTAAATCGAGGGGAAACCACTATCAAAAATATTTTGCCATCATTTGTGATTTCTGAAGTTATTTCCGTGATTTATGAAATTGATTTCTGAAGTCATCACGGAGATTTCCGAAATGATTTCTGAAGTGATTTGCGAAATGATTTACGAAAATTGTTTTTAATTTCAGAAATTATTTCCGATTTACGTGATTTCTGAAAATAATTTATGATATCTGAAATGATTTCCGTGATTTCTGAAATGATTTCTGATTTCCGTTATTTCCAAAAAATAATTTATGATTTCCGAAATGATTTCTGTAATTTCCATATTTCCTAAATGAGTTCCGCACCCTTGTCCCATGATTTCCGTAAGTGGTTTCCCCCTCGCATAAAATATAAAATAATTTTCTAAAACAAATATAATTCTCTTATACCGAATTGTATAGGCAGCAATGGTCAACGAACGCGTCTGGTTTGTGTGCCATCGTTTAGTGCTACCGAATCGATTGCAGTTGTTAATCTACGAACATTAGAATGTCAACAGTTATGTTTTCGTATTCCAGATTTTGATCAAATTGAAGAATAATAATTTATAATTACATTTTTCTAACTAGCTATAACTGAATAACCTCTTTTTCTACTATTTATAATAAATATTTTTTACATGACAAAGAAGATTTAAATAAATAAATCTTTTTTGTCCATGATTTTTGCTATATTATCATAGAATAAAAATCAAAATATGTTAAAGAAACTTCATAGTTTATAATAAAATAATTGAAAATCGGGGATCCCCCACAGTTATAATTGTGTGATTGTGCTTTTACTACCTTTGATATTCAATTAATTAATATCTGAGTAAAATTTAAATGATAAAATTTAAATGTAATCTCCATAATCAAGATCTGTGGCGAAAAACCGAAGTTGGGAGCATTAATGTAATAATAAGGAAGTTCGATCGGACACACTGCGACGACCAAGCGATGACATAGCGCGGGTGGCGTTGGTTTGGAACCCGCAGAAGATAATCATCGTCATCATCGGGTCCTTTACTACATAGCGAGGTAGCATAGATACCATTTTACCATTTTTTCGGTCTGATACCATGGTTTTCATTGACGACTATATTATTTTGTGATAAGTGGGCGGGTTTTATGCCTTATGAGCAGCGTTGCCACATGAAAAATAGCAAAAATCAGTAGATTTTTTCCGTTTAATTTTATTTAAATAACTGCTATCCAAAAAAAAAAAAAATTTAAATCACTAGACGTTCTATTACGATATACAAGATATGAAGTTCAGGACACAAACTCTGACAAACAACATTCATATTATTAAATAGGCAAAACAAGTGATACAAAATTGAAATAGTAACAAATTAAAAAAAAAAAACTTTCGAATCTGTCTAGCAAACGTAAAACAACAGATTTTATAAATTTTTACGATTTTATTTTTGTGTAATCCGGTAAAATCAGTAGAATTCAGGAGAAAATTCAGAAAACTGAAAATAATCGGGAGATTCAGACAAAAAATCAGTATGTCAGGAGATGGGTCCAAAATCAGTAGATCTCCTGGAAAATCAGTAGATGTGGCAACGCTGCTTATGAGGAGCCCTAAACCGCAGAAAAGGACGACATTCGTGGTGCCGAACAATGTTGCAGGAAGCCGAAGGAAAGCGAACTTCTACGAAGTAAAAGCTATTGGCAAGAAATCGGGTGCGTTGGAATCAATTTCTTGATGCCCTATGCCTCCACGATATGGAGTAAAGGATGCGAATTTTTATTCATGAATATAAATACGAAAAAAGAACTTCCTGACTTGGTTTAACCTATAGTTTAATTAAAAACCAAAACCAAAATTTGGGTTTGATTTAAATTGTAATTATAAAAAGTTAAATCTCATCTTCAAATTAAAGTTAAAGCTCTTTTTAATTCAATTTTAATTTTAATTTATTATTGTTTTAATTATATAAAATATATGAGACTAAAAAAATTTAAATTTCGCTGTAAATTATGCAGAAAACGGCAAAAACCGTTACAATTCAAATTTAAATATTTGCATAATTAATGAACACACCCATCGTGCAATCCTCTATATATAGCTAACTTCAAACTACTTAAACGTTGTATACAGAACTGTCATAAAGCGAAATAGCGCAAAAAATGCGACCGCGCTTTGCCGCTTCTCGCCTGTTACGCCATGTTGTTATTTACTACTACGGAAAAAGTGCCGATATCGTGACATAAGTTAACAATTCACATATTTTTAGATGGTTTTTGTAGAAATTGCTTTGTTTAAAATTAATTAAATCCAACAAAAATTAAACACGAATAAGTAGGCTATCAAATGGCGAACATAGTTTTAGATAAAGATGCATTTTTCCGCCGTATAAAACGGCTGTACGCTGGATGGAAGGTAACGCAATGTGTTTTCCTTTATGATTTATTCGTCTATTTTTTTTTGTCTAATTTTATGTTTTGTATTGATGGTTATGTTAAACCGCTAAAAAATTAATTTAAATAATTAAAAATTTCATAATTTATTAGGAGCCCGATTTTACACACGATGACGCGTTAACAAAGGTCGATTGCTTGATGTCTACGGTTGGGGTGGACGAAGACATTCTGTATAGCAAATCAACGGCCCTTCAGGTATGCAATAAAAAAACATGCTTTTTCCTTGAAAACATTTTTAGCAAATTTTCTTGTATTCAAAATTTCAGTCTTGGTTGCTTGGCTATGAGTTTACCGACACTGTTATTGTTTTTACCGAAGATACCATTTATTTCCTGTCGAGCAAAAAGAAAATTGAATTTCTAAAACAGGTGGAAAATCATAAAGAGGAAAATGTGCCCACCATCAAATTGATTGTTCGCGATCGGGTAAGTGTAGCGTATTTAGACCCGGAGAAAAGTTACAATAATATTTTGATTTTTTAGAATGACAAAGATAAGGCGAATTTTCAAAAGCTTATAAGCGTCATGAAATCATCGAAACAAGGTAAAACAATGGGCGTTTTTATCAAGGACAGTTTTCCCGGTGAATTCTGTGAGTCCTGGAAGGCTGCATTGAAAGAAGAAAGTTTCGATAAAGTTGATATTGGCGGTGCATTGGCTTATATTATGTCGCCGAAAGAGGACAACGAAATACTGACCATCAAGAAGGCTTGTCTGGTCTCAATTGACGTGTTTAGCAAATATCTTAAGGATAATATTATGGAAATTATCGATGCTGATAAGGTAACGGTCAAATTATTCTCTAATTTATCTGTAATTTCAATTAAACAAAATTTTGCTCCAAAGACTTCACGTTTCAAATGACTTCCCATTCTTTCATAAACATTCGAGCACACTAGAGTGGTCTCGGGCGTGGTAGCGAGGTAATGTTTTTTAACATGTAACCGCGTGCCATACCACGCTCTAAAGTGTCCTCGAAGCAAAATACTTTAAACTTCAAATTCCATTTATGACTTCCATAAAGGTGTCCCAGGGTGATTAACTAAATTGTTTTTTTTTCTTTTGCAGAAAGTTAAACACGCAAAGCTGTCGGAAGGCGTTGAGACGGCATTAACTGATAAGAAATATGTATCCGGAGTTGATATGTCACAATTGGACATGTGCTATCCGGCTATAATTCAATCGGGAGGAAATTATAGTCTTAAGTTTAGTGTGATCAGTGACAAAAATCACTTGCACTTTGGCGCAATCGTTTGTTCGCTGGGTGCTCGTTATAAAACCTATTGTTCAAACATTGCACGAACCTTACTGGTCAATCCATCCGATAAAATTCAAGATAATTACAATTTTTTACTTAATCTAGAAGAGGAAATTCTAAAACTCTTATTACCTGGCACCAAACTTAGTGAAATTTATGAAAAGAGTTTGTCGTATGCTAAAAAAGAAAAACCAGATTTAGTCGAAAGTCTAACAAAAACTTTTGGGTAAATTTTGCGCTTAAATTTTGGATGAATTTTCAATAAAATATTTTTCTCCTTAGATTTGCCATGGGAATTGAATTTCGTGAAAGTTCTATAATTATTGGGCCAAAATGCAATGCTACAATTAAAAAGGGCATGGTCTTTAATGTGTATGTTGGTCTACAGAATCTTGCCAACAAAGAAGCTGCCGATAAAGAAGGCAAAATCTATGCACTATTCATTGGCGATACGGTTCTGGTTAATGAAGATGCACCGGCCAGTGTGTTGACACAATCGAAAAAGAAAATCAAAAACGTTGGAATATTTTTAAAGGACGATGATGAAGAAGAGGACGAAGAGAATCAAGAAGACGCAGAAAAACCACAAGAAATTGTGGGTCGTGGCAAACGAACAACCGTATTGGATACAAAATTAAGATCTGAACATAGTACCGAAGAGAAACGGAAACAACATCAAAAAGAATTGGCCATAGCGTTGAATGAAAAGGCTAAAGAACGTTTGGCCAAACAAGGTGGCGTGAAGGAAGCCGAGAAAATACGCAAATCTACTGTTTCGTATAAAAGTATTAATCAAATGCCACGTGAACCGGAAGTAAAGGAACTAAAATTATATGTTGGTATGTTTGGAGGATCATTTTAATTTCATCAGATGTTTTGGCAAAAATGCACTTTACCGGCGCTACAGCAGGAACCTACCGCCCCCCCCCCCTCTTTATATTGTAGGGACATTCCGCCGAGTCCCCACATATATTTTGTTAGTGGGGGAAGCCACTCCCTAGGGCAGGGGAGAGGTTCAAAGTTTCAGATAAATCTGACACTGAACCCCTCCCCTGCCCTTCTCCAACTAAAAAATAAAAGGAGTGACTCGGGGGAACATTACCAGTGTGGGTAGGAGGCTCCTGCTGAAAGCGCCGGTAAAGTTCATTTCCAACGATGTTTTAAATTGTTTATTTTAGATAAAAAATATGAAACGGTTATTATGCCAATATTCGGAGTGCCCGTACCATTTCACATATCGACAATAAAAAATATTTCCCAATCGATTGAGGGTGACTACACCTATTTGCGTATAAATTTCTTTCATCCCGGTGCAACGATGGGTCGTAATGAGGGTGGCATGTATCCACAACCGGACGCTACTTTTGTTAAAGAGGTGTAAGTAATTCAGGAAATCTATGAGAAATCTTACAATTTTTGATTGATTTTATCGCTTTTCAGAACATATCGAAGCACAAATACAAAAGAAGCCGGTCAAATTGCACCGCCATCGTCAAATTTGAATACGGCTTTTCGTCTAATTAAAGATGTGCAGAAACGCTTTAAGACCCGCGAAGCCGAAGAACGAGAAAAAGAGGATCTGGTCAAGCAAGATACGCTTGTGTTGTCGACAAACAAAGGCAACCCAAAACTAAAAGATTTATATATTCGACCGAATATTGTGACAAAACGTATGACCGGTTCGCTTGAGGCTCACATTAACGGCTTTCGATATACGTCGGTGCGCGGCGACAAAGTTGACATTTTGTATAACAACATTCAAAGTGCATTCTTTCAACCGTGCGACGGTGAAATGATCATTTTGTTACATTTTCACTTGAAACACGCCATTATGTTTGGCAAAAAGAAACATTTGGATGTCCAATTCTATACGGAAGTCGGTGAGATCACAACCGATTTGGGTAAACATCAACATATGCACGATCGTGATGATTTGGCTGCCGAACAAGCCGAACGTGAACTGCGGCATAAATTGAAAACGGCCTTTAAGAGTTTCTGTGAAAAGGTGGAATCGATGACAAAACAACTGGTTGAATTTGATACGCCGTTTAAGGAGCTTGGCTTTCCGGGTGCACCGTTCCGGAGTACCGTTACATTGCAACCAACCTCTGGCAGTTTGGTCAATCTAACCGAATGGCCGCCATTTGTTATCACCCTCGAAGATGTCGAACTTGTTCATTTCGAGCGTGTTCAATTCCATTTAAGAAATTTCGACATGATTTTCGTCTTTAAAAATTACAATCAAAAAATTGCAATGGTTAATGCAATCCCGATGAACATGTGCGATCATGTTAAGGAATGGTTAAAGTAATTTTTGTCAATTCGGCCTTTTTACACATTGCCTATAACATGTTTTTCACACAAAATTTCAGCTCTTGTGACATTCGCTACTCTGAGGGTATCCAATCGTTGAATTGGACAAAAATTATGAAAACAATTACGGATGATCCGGATGGTTTCTTTGAAAGTGGTGGATGGACATTTTTGGATCCTGAATCGGACGGCGAGAATAATGGAGAGGGTAGTGATGAATCGGAAGAAGACGATGCTTATGAGCCCACCGATTTGGAAAGCGAAGAAGAATCAGATGAAGATTCTGAATATTCTGAAGCTTCGGAAGATGATAGTGACGATAGTGAAGGTTTGTAGTTGGATATTTGTTAAATTTTAAGTAGCGCCATCTTAGGGATCTTAGTTGGAACATTGATTTTTACCAAATTTAATATATAGGCTCTAGCTCTCGCATTAAAACATTTGGCACTATCTGGTGTTATCCATCTCCACTGATGACGGGTTAGCCTAAAAATAGTGCAACTCTTGTCGGTATAGGAGTAAGACACTTTTTTGAAATGGTTCTGGCGTAAGCTAGAACCACAGGCTCATGCGAAAGCTAGAGCCTTTAATATTGCAAAAGTATTCACTTTTCGTTGACCGAATAGCCCGTTCCTAAATTTAAAATTTTTTAACATCCACGGTAGAAAAAAAGTAAATATTGAATTTTCTAAACAATAATAAATATTGACTTTTTTTCGACCGTGAATGTTGAAATTTTTTTAATTTGGGAGCAGGCCCGTCGTTAAAATTGCAGTTCCTAAAGGTTTGAATGACTTTAGACCGATCAGTATATTACCAGCACTGTCGATGGCCTTTGAAATTGTTATTCGAAATCAAATTGACGGAAATCTGTCGAGCGAAAAGCTTCTTTTAGTATTTTAATCTGGGGCAAGGTGATTGAAATTGATCTAAAATTATTATCAAAAAATTATAGTTGCTTTTGTTCTTGGATTTTCGATCGTTTTTTTTTTCAAAATTCGACATCGAATTTGATTAAATCTACTCGCTCCTGGCTTTCGTTCACACAACAGCACCACTTATTCGTTGCTGAATATTGTTGATGATGCTGGAAGTGGATTAGATCGACGTCAGTGATATCGATGCTTTTATTTTTGGACTTCTCTAAGGCCTTCGACGGTGTAATGAGCGAATAACGGGATGCGAATGAGGCGCTGAAAATTAATATAAGAACAACCTTGGTTTATTATAATAAAAAAAAATAATTATATTTATTTTTCACAAATTTTTCCATTTTGTTTGATGTCTTGTCTGTTTGATTCATAAATAAAATAATCCCGCCTGTTGTTGTTGTTGCTGTAGCTGTTGTCGTTCCAACCTGCTTTTCAATTCCGCCACTGAAACTAGATTAAAAATGTCAGGAGGCAGCCGGGACAGAGGAATACTGACCCGTGTAGGCAGCTTCAACGGAGGCCGATAACTCGCTATAAATTTAAAAGAGATTAATCCTTTTCGACACTTGGATTTAATCCTAGGATTCACAAATGACACCACGTACCATAACTATTTTAACCTGCCTATAATTGCAAAAAGAATATTTGTTAACATATAAACTTTGGATCACCCTTCCAAAGACAACAAGAACAACCAACAATTAACTCATCATACTTCCGTTTATTAAATTTTCGGTATTTGACGCGGTAAGCGCGCACACTCCCCGGTGTGTAGGTGGTTGCAGGAAAGGGATTTTTTTTTCCATTCAATTATGTGGAAATGTGTGCTCTATCTATCTTCCCTCATTATTGATGGTGTTTGGGCAATAAATTTGTATCTATTAAAAATATTTTTATATGTTGTATGCTCTCGTTGACCGATTAGTTTGTTCTAAAATTTCAAATTTTTTACAATAATAAGGGTTTGATTTAGTATGAGATGTTGCTACTGAAATTATCTCTTATTCTTTCACTATTATCGATAAATACACAAAAATATTTGTTAAATAATTGAATGTTAATGTACCAATTTTTTTGTAGAACTTGGCAGTGAAGAGGAGTCCGGTAAAGATTGGTCTGATTTAGAACGTGAAGCGGCCGAAGAAGATAAAAACTACAATACTGAAGCGCCGCCAATACAAAAACATAAAAAATCTGGCCGTGACCGAGACAGAGATCGTAACAACAGCAGTAGTCATCGGGATAAACATAAGAGCAGCAAAAGCAGTCACAGGTTTGTTTGTTTGTTGGCAATATTTTTAAAAAGAACATTTTTATTTTAAGTCAGCGGGTAAATAGTAAAACTATATAATTTCAATTTAGTTATTTTGATAGTAAAAGTTTGTTTTGAATTTTGAGAAAAACGGAATTTTTGGACGAGCGGAAAAAATTCACGTTCTGATTGGTTGATTTTGACATAAGCTGCCGGAAAACATTTCTCTGTCTGAACTGTAAATCCGGCGCAAGTACGTAATATTATGATCGAAAAATGTAGATGCAATTATTTCTAACACAAACGTCTTTTCGACGTATTTCGACGTATTTGTTTTATAATATATTAAATCGAGCTAAAAATGTAGTTGTTTCCTTGCATTTGAATAATCATATTTCTATGTATGACGTCACTAACTTCATCTGTATCAATGATAGATATGAATACTTTAATAAATCAACAACTTGCTCAATTCGCATCCATCGTAAATGCTGGGCAATGGATATATATAAAATAAATCGAATTATCAAAAATATAAGTTGTTGAGTTATTAAAATATTCATATCTATCAATTTATTGATGATTGATACTGATGAAGTTTCTGACGTCATACATAGAAATATGATTTACTGCATAAAGTCATCTAAAACAGTTTTTTTAACGGTAAATCGGATTTTTAAATATGAGGTCGTGTTTTAGTCAATCAGACCTACAACCTATACTATGCCACTTGAAAAGTAAATTTTTCTGATACAGTAACACAGAGATAATAATTAACCAATCTATAATCTCATCATGAACCATTATTTAATTTTATTTAAAAAAATATATATAAACTTGTAGTAATATTTTTTAAAATAGAATTATTTTTAAAAGTAAATTTTTTTTTTAACATTTCAATTGCAAATTTCAACATTTTCAATTTGAAAACGCTATGGATAATGGCGCAGAAACGATCACAAAAAAAGGAAGAGGTTTGTGTGTGTGTAGTTCGTGTAGAATTTTTTTTAGCTCGCGTAGGTTTTTTTGTTTTATTTAAAATTTAAAAAAAAATTACAATAAACAACATAATTAAATTAAATAGGTCAAGCAAATACGTCAAAAATATAAATCCCATGCTACTAAAACTAAAGCAGATATGATTGACTGCTTGTTAATTTTAGTATTTCTATGCGCATGACGTCACATCGTTACTTATGATAAATTCGGATGAGACGTTGTAACGATGTTTCGCAAACAAATAAATCCTCTTCAGAAGGGCTGCAATATATCTTATAGTTTTAGTATCATGATACCAAATAATTAAATTTAATTAAATACATAGTACAACATAGAACTCATTTATATTGAGTGTGTTGAAAATTTATGTATAAAAACTATAGAAACTGTGAAAATAAAATAAAAACTGAATTGTTTTCACACAAACATATTATTAAAGTAAACTAAATACTTACGTCTACTTATGACGTGTCAGTCATACAAATGTACTTCCGGTAAAATTGTCCGATGTTTTTAATTTAAATTATAAATTAAAGTTTTTGGAGAATCTACACTTTAGCTCTAGATTCTGGACTCCACTACCTAAAACGATCGTCCCAACAGACACCGAAACCCATGCAGAGTTATTCAAGACGGTGTCTAACAAAAAAATCTTTTATAACTTGTCCAAATATTGATATATTTATGTTAAGTAGGAGTTAGACGTTAAATAATTCATCTAGAAAAAAAGAAAGAGATAGCTTTACAGCAAAAAGTCTACGTGCGAAGACTTTTTTCTCTGAACAACGACTTTTTTTTTGGAAGGACGACTTTTCTTCCCCTTAATAGCGACTTATTGAATTTTTACAATTCATCAAGAAAAAAAAGAGATAGCTTTATAGCAACAAGTCGAAGTGCAAAGACTTTTTTCTGATCGACGACATTTTTCCCCTCAATAGAGACTTTTTTTGGAAGGACGACTTTTTCCCTTAATTCTTTGTTTTCTTTCATTCGAGTATACACATTTTTGTATCCTATATTCTCCCATCTCTTTTTTTCTTTCTTGGTTTCTTGGAAAAGTCAACGTCTAACTGCTACTTTACTCCTATTTTTCTCCTACTTTAAACTTTAAAATTTAAAAGTATTGTTTAATTCTTTTTCGATTATTTATAATAAAAATTGTGCATAAAAAACCAAATGGCGGACCCAATAGAGCTAAGGTATACTTCAACCTTTTGTATATGTTCTTGACTTCAACCTCGGATTTTTTATTTTACAAAAAAAAACGACGGAGATTTTTAAAAGTAGTTCATATTTGACTGACATATATAAGGTTTTTTACCGTCAATCTAGCTGTTTGATGATAAATGTTTTTTTTAAATGTTGTAGCTTCAAAACTTTTTTTTAATTTAATTAAAACCAGACTTTCCCATACAAAATTTAAAAAAACCATACCGGGCTGAGTCCATTCTTGTTCATTATCAAGCAGCGCTACTAGAGTGACGGTAAAAATGCCCTATAAGGAGATATTAACTTTTATTGACGTGTGTACAGATTAGCTTTTGCTTTAATATTCGCTACACAAATTTATGACTTTAAATGAATATTTAACAAAAATCGAACTGACTGATTTTGAAAAATATTATCATTTTGTTAAAAAAAATGTAAAATGCTATTACATTTTGCTGTTGGTTAAAAATTTTCGTAATTTCGGATAATTTAATTTTTTTTATGTTTTATTAACAATTGACATCAAATTATTACAGTAGTCCGAGTAAAGGTAGCAGTGGCCGAGATCGTCATTCTTCTTCACACAAAGACAGTCGAAGGGATAAGGATAAAAAATCATCTTCCTCCTCTCATAATGATAAAAAACGATCACGTGACGATGATAGTCGAGATAATGGTCATCGAAGTTCTAAAAAATCAAGGTAAATAGAAATAATCGTAAATATTTTTTGTTGTTTTTTTAATATCTTTTCAATTTTATTTCCAGAAAATAAACAATTTTCCGTAAAAGCAACATTAAAAAAATCAACTAACATGCAGCAACAACAAAACGCAACTTTCCCAGCAACAATATTATTTTGTTTTATTGTTTGAAAAGCAAATATATGAAATCACCGAAATTCCATTTTATAATTTAAATTATTTAAAATTGAACAACAACCGCTCAGACGTTTATATAATTTTGTATTTTTTTTTTCATTTTAATTTTATCAATATTTTTAGTGTTATGTTTAAAAAAAAAAAGAATTAAATAAATTAAAAAACTAGATTCCAGAACAACAATTTAAAAGTTCATAGGTCAATCAAATCTGTGTAATGCTCTATAGATAGATGTTGAATATTGTCGTAAATTTATCAAAAACAAAATTTATTCAAAATTGGATAATTTTGACAAAATAAACGTAAAATTTTTAAATCTACAGAATTTTGGAGGAAACAAATTTTAAATATTTCTTTTTTCTATAAAGTCGACAATATTTTGGCAAATTGTAGATGTTTTATTTCCGGATGTTGAAGAAGAGTCTGTGAACAATGTTTCTTTAGGGAGTGCTGGCTTTCGACATCCTTTTTAAGGCATTTGTTTTAGTATCATTTAAATATCGCAATCGAATGCAACAGAATTTGCCGCAAATTAGCTTGTACAATTTATTTTATAAAGTACACAAATTAATTAACTATACTTACCATTCACAATAATTGATGTGAAAATGTATGCTCCAATATTATTTTTTTATGAAAATTTGCCAAGTTATGAAGTTTTTTGTAAAAAATCATTCAAATATTTTACTAACCTAGGCGTCATACTAAACAAACTTTTTGTTTAATAAATATTTTTGATGGCTATATCAGGCTTATTTGAACCAATATTAAAAGAAAAAAACAAATCTGGTAGATATAATTGAAATTAAAAAATTTAAAGTGCAGTGGTAAAATTAATCAGTTATTTCGATTCAAGTTTATGCAAAAAGTATAATAAATTGTTGGTTTAGTTTGAAAAAAAAAATCTGATTTTATGCAAATTTTGTTATATTAACTGACAGATATTGTTTATTGAAAAAGTTTGTTTACCCAGGCGCTACCGACAAACATTTTGTTTATTAAACATTTTGCATTGCCAAAAGTATAACATCCACAATTTATTTCTTGGACATTATTCACTATTTATGACCCAGATAAAATATAATTAATTTATAACTACTCAATATGGCATTTAGATTGGTAATTTTAACAAATTTTGTTTTATTAATTGACAGAAATTGTTTATTGAAAAAGTTTGTTTAGTATGCCGCCTAGGTTGAATACAGTTGAATGAATGAAACGAAATATTTTGCAAATTATTTCTGTTTTCTATGACGTAAACTTGTACATTTTACATTAAATTTATTCAAATGCAATAAGCAAGAATGTACACAACCAACACTATGGCGATATATTTCTGTAAAGGCTATAAAGAATTTCAATTTGTATAATAGCTAGTTAACTTTTCTAAGTAATAAGCATTTTGTGTTTGTTGAAATGGCATAAGACACTCAATTTAGTTTAAGAATATTTATAATTACTTCGTATGTTTATATACAATTTTAATTAATTAAAAATTCCTGAAAAATGGCATTTAGTTTAGATAATTTGTACAACATTCATTTAATAATTTTGGCTATTCTAATTCAAACGTTTCTAATATATGTTTTTTGTGTAATTTGTCAATTGATCAAAATAAAAATTGATAATCTCAGGAATGGTGGTAAGTTGTTGTTAATACACAAATTCTATGATTTGACAATTTTTAGTTTTTTTTTTTATTATTTTTGAGTTCAAAACAGGGTTTTAAAATTCATAATTATGAACCCAGATACTTATTACAATATAACCTTTTGTTTAATATATAATTCCCGAAAATATCAAATTTAAATCCCATTTATTTTACTTGATTTTATTATGGAATTCTTAGTTTTGTTCTATCAAAACAAATTATATTATTAATCTTAGATAGAGATAACTTGGAAAATTTATATGTGAAAATTCTTCGTAGTACTAATATAGCGATTTAAAATGTTCAATGTGCGATACGATCTGACATTATATGCAAACGATTATAAAAATAAATTATTTCATACACTGTAAAAAAAACCACTATAAAATTCCAACGTCAGACACATGAATTCGTTTACCACTGATTGACGAAGGAAAATTAATGCCAAAATTCT
>JANSTW010106333.1:0-17704 GCA_027564275.1 Diadocidia ferruginosa | reverse complement strand
CCGGTACCGGTGCGCAACCCTAGGTATGACCGCTAAGTCACCTCTAGATGTGCTAGAACCGCCTTTGCTTTACTACTGACATCTTTGGGAAGCTAAATTAAACCTTAAATTTTGTATAGAACATTCAATGTTTAATTTAGATTCCTAAAGATTTTGCCACCTCATTTTGTGACTTTAATGTTTTTAGATTATGATTTTATATAAATTTGTATATTAAAGAATAACCACAGCTATAATGACGCAGTATTATCTTTGTATATAGAAATTATAAGTAGTACTATCAGATGCCGTTATTGTCTTCGTATAATATATGGCTTTGACCCTAAAAACAACAATAAACTTACTAAAATACGTCTGTTGATGGCTTTTCAAAGTGATATTACTATATAATATAAATATCAATGGTATTATCAAAGATTTTAAATAAAATACTTAGGCTGCTATGCTACTTATATTTCTGATCTAGGGCACAAATGAAGACGCCACCGGACGTTTTTATTTTAGTTGATAAATTATGCATAATATGTATATAAGCTTGAAACAAAAGAGCCATCAATTGTATGATTCCTTTTTTTTTTCTTCCAAGAAAAGCCTAATCCAGTAAAAGTTTATTACCGATTTCGTCGATATTAGTGATCACTATAGGGATCGGATTTTCTAGTAAAACATATTTTTTTCAGAATGACTTACTGCGTCATCAAGTACATCATTGATCTTATTTTAATTTTTTAATAAAAATGAGACATACTTGTTTTCACTTTTTTTCCTTTTTTTAAGTACTTATTTTACATTTTTTAGCACTTAGAAATCCGCTCCCTAGTGATCACGTAGCAAAAGTGCCGATTGCACAATGTAGGATGGTCAATTCTGAATAGTACATAATTTTGATAAGGTGACATGACAACACCCATAAAGACATAACGCCCAAAGCATTAACAAGCTTTTTTTCTAATTCTCAAACTCGTTATAGCAGCCAAAATATAAACGCATCGCTTTGTTTATTATTTTTAGAAGCAAAATTGTTACGTTCTTTTTCAGTTTATAGCGAGTTTAGGCTTTTGGTCGTTATGTCTTTGGGTGTTATGACTTGTCCCTTAATCCACTGCACACACTAGAGCGTGGCGTTACGCCGCGACAGTTTTTAATATGCAAAAAATGTGTCTATTTAATTTCAATTCTCCAGAATTAGTAAAAATATAGGTTTAAAGGAAGATTTTAAACAAAGTTAACCCTTATATAGTAATTATTTATAAAAAATAATGAAAAATCAATGTGTATCTATTTAGTTTAGACATGTTAGTAAAAGCTCTAACATATTATTAGTGGTTAATTTTATGCCGTAATAACTTCTAAAAACTATAAGTTTTCATTAATTTCTTGATTTAGCTTGTTAAGTATTACAATTTAAGGGTTAACTTTGCCTGACATATAATAAACATTAATTACTTAAAAAAGGTCATTATTACAAATTAAAATTAACTAATATAATTTAAATGCAATTTTCCATTTCGTCTTTTTGTTTTAAATATATATAGGTAAGTTCTCCTAATTATTTTCTTATCATTTATCACACGTTCATTTACTTAAATATATTTTTTTTAAATATTATGTAATTTAAACAAAACAACAAATTATACTCTTTTTCCCATTTTGCTATAAAACAATATACAGTAGTAATTATAATTTTACAATTAAATATGTAGTTAATGCGGTACTTATACAATTCAGGCTACAATTTTGTTTATATATTTACAAAGTCAATAGGTAATTCTTACAATAATAATAATAATTAATTTAAGAAAATAATTTTTCCATTTTTTTGTTATTTTTGATTCTGTTTTATGCGGTATAATAAATATTTGTTATGTGAGGTGATGAGCTTTTAAAAAATGCGCTTCTTATTAAGGTGACAAAACGCCCAAAAGCTTTTTCGTTATTCTCAAATAGACATAACGTGCAAAGACAACATCCAACATTTTTACTAATTTCTTCTTTTCTTCTTCTTCTATTTTTATGTAGATTATAGATGCGAACAATCAATTTAAGACATTATGCAATGTTTTGTCTTTTTTCGACCGAAAAAATGTTAACTATTTATATTCCAAATTTATCGAGCTTTATCAGTCTTGTTTAAATTTAAAAACAGTCAAAATAGTTATTAGTCTGTTCATTGTATTTATTGACGTTTCGTCTAATATATAGACATCATCAGATAGTTAGTACAAAAATTATAGCTAATTTAACTGTTTTTCATTTAAACAAGACCAATTAGAATTTGTATGACAATTTAAAATGATGGTAAATCATCATAAAAAATTCTATATATATTACATGTTTCTGTACTACTACGTCATCAGCCTTACGACCAATTTTATATAGCTTGTTTTAAATTGAGATATTTTGTTTTTTATTATATTTTGGGTGTAATGTCTTTGGGTGTTATCTCAATTTTAGAATTACGTCATGTCACGCTTAATAATTATAAAAAAAAAGTATGATTTTCGTAAAGGAAAGGTTCACGATTTAATTTGACAAAAATTATACAACATGTTGATATATTTTTTTCTGTTTTTTTTTATCTTTTATTAAAATGTGCATATGAAAAGTTTCATCTACCAACTAAGTTGATTTTTTTTGTTTAGATTTTATTTTTTTATTGGAAAAATAGTTTTCTGTTTTCTTTACTACATTTTTACATGCTAAATTTGTTATGTTTTCTTAAATTTATGTTTTTCTTCTATACATAATAAATGTTGTGTTTTTTGTTTGTTATTGGTTGGTATATATATAAGGTAAAAATTCCTCGAAAAAAGACAGACCGAAATTGTATACGCCATGTGCTCGTCTCTCATATTATTATTTATAGATCAGTTTGGTTTTTATTAGTTTTTGGAAGTTTAATTTTAAATTCTTATATAAATTATTAAATTGTTCTTGTTCAAATATATTTCACCTTAATTTTTACCTTTTTTTGTAGAAGTCACTTTTAGTTTTTTTGTTGATTTTTTTTATTATTTTAAATACAGCTAAAATGTACGTCATGTGTAGATATGATTATTTAAATTTTTATAAAAAAATAATTTTATGTTTTTTTATAATATTTTATTTTATAAAATAGTCCATATTGTGTTATTTATTATTTTTTTAGTTTAAAATGAACGATGAATGATTCAAAATTAATTTTATTAAAAAAGAAGATTAAGAAAGAAAAACGAAAAACTTATAGTCTAAATTTACAGTCAATGTTCGGCCACTTCAACCCAATTAAATATTGCAGTTTGCGATCGAGATACCCATTCAACGTTGGCCGCCACACTTCGCAATGTCATGTTTAGTGTGCCCATGCCGGGACCTTCGCCGAATCGATGAACCAGTGATTTTAGCTGCAAATTATGTTTAAAATTAATATGATTTGTATAAATTAAATTTTTATTATAAGGAACACTTAAGCATTTTCTCTTTAATTTTAATCTCTGCTTTAATTATTTTTTCATATAAAATTGACTCTCGACTCAAAAAAATTATTTAATTAGAATCGTACATTTACTAAACTTTGTCCTTAATTAACTCTGAAAATATATAAAATTTTAGAAGTTTCAATCTTCCTACAAAAATATTTTACCAATATCTATATCAATATTTATTATAAAATTATTATTAAGATATGATTAAAAACCCACCATCTTGATCTTTACCACTGAAGTGATGACGTGATGTGGTAAAAATCAAGATGGCGGATTTTTGATCTCATTCCTAACGCTTTTAAATTAAAGATAATCATTCGCCACATTTAGAAAAAACAAAGAGGCAAAATAATTTAATAAATTTAATACAAAAAATCAAAACGTTTCATAAAATTTAAATACACAGGGATAACGAAAACTATAGTCCTAATAACAAAATTTTAAACTCCAACTAACCTCATCATAGTCAAACTTTGTTGCACCAAACTGTGTAATCGCCGATATTACTCGTGCAAAGTAGATACTTCCAGCACCCATTTTCGATTGTAGATCATACCATTTTGCTTGTAAAAATCGGCATGCCATAGCACCGCCAGTTGGTGTGCCCGATATAGCCTCCAAGACTTGCACCACTTCATTGGCCGGCAACGTTACAACATGAGACAGTAATCGATTTTGTAGCCTGAAAAAAAAATTAGTTTTAAAAATTGGTTAAAAAAATTATTTCAATTTTATAATACCAAGCATCTTTTGTCTTGCCCAATGCTCGTAATAATTGTAACCGTTCGGTTGTTCCTTCAGGCGTACCACGCAGCGTTGTGTATCTTTCCCAACAGTACTGCCAATATGAATATTCGCCCGACAATACTGCGCCCGTATACACAACCTAAATGCGGTAAATATTAGAATATCTAATTGATACTTTTCTTTTGATAATATTTACCTCTCTAAGGTTAGCCGATATCACAGATCCATTGGTTAGAAAATTGTGAAGCAATTGTTTTGCTTGATTTATCGCTTCCGGTTCTTCCCACAACACAGACGCCAACAACACCTCCGGTCTTAATAGTCTAGAAGAGAATTTTCAAATTTATTTTGTCCGAATAGTCTAATAATCCTCATTAGTTTTTACCCGTAAACATACCTTACTTCTTCCCGGCCCGAATTATTCCAACCAATTATACTGATCGGTTTGACCAAAATTGATTTTACAAATTCGGCTAACATAATAAAACATTCGGAATATTTCAATATACGACGCCATCGTTCCAAGTGACGTAGGGCCGTTGTTATAGGACCCCAGTTTTGTTCACGTGGTAAATACGATATAAGATTTAATGTTATCTGACATGGCATCAAGTTGGCATGACACAGCGTAAACGAATCGGAAATTAATCCTATTCGATCCTGTAGGAAAATGGAGAAACAATTGGTTTAACAAAACATATTATTGAATGGTTTCATGAAATACACACCAATGCATTGAATATGCCATGATCTTGTTTAAGTGTTTCAATAATTCTAGCCCAATTGTCTTCATCGTACAACACACGATAGTATCCCATTTGTCCGGCATTTACTTTAATCCATCGCACCTCGGCCGATAGTTTAAATGTTACTGGAAAATTACAATTATATATTTAATTCGGTATATTTTGGTTCCGAAAAAAAGAAGATTTTTTATAGTATTTTGTTATTATAGTCACATAAAATAGAGCATGAAAGAGATCTCGATTAAATTCAAGATAACATAAAAACATAAAATCTTGCGTAACTTCTTTGGATTCAACTTAAACCATAACAACTCACTTTTGGTCGCTTGATAAAAAAGACGAATTTTACGGAAAAACTCTTTTTGACAAAATAAAGAAAGTTAATCAAAAAATTATGTGCCAAACCAATTTTTTTTCTAAGGAATAGGGGAAAATGGGGAATGTTTTGGTATCACAAAAAAATTATTTGAATTTCTTACAATATACATTTTTTTTAAGCATTCGTCCCTCCAAGGAGTGGTGGAGAAAAACCCCGTATTTTCAATCTATTTTTTACGAA
Source organism: Diadocidia ferruginosa (assembly GCA_027564275.1). Lineage (NCBI taxonomy): Eukaryota > Metazoa > Arthropoda > Insecta > Diptera > Diadocidiidae > Diadocidia > Diadocidia ferruginosa. The sequence continues at coordinate 12,188 of JANSTW010106333.1, read as the reverse complement.
GAACGGGACTGAGAAGTGTGTATGAACAACTCTTGAAACATACCTCTACAGCCCAAAAAAAAGCAAAATTTTCGACCCTTCAGGGTGAAGCAAAAAAAAATTATAAATAGTTATGGTTTTAAAGATCAACAACCCCCATCAGCAGCAGGAGGTTGAATGTTTGAGAAATTGTTTTCAGCCTATTGGTATTTCATATTTTTTCATATATTCTTCAGTCCCCCTCCTTTCTCATACAAAATGATTTCTTTTGTAAATGAGGTTTTTGTCTCGCTTGTATGCCCTGGCGGGTCGAATCTTTAAAAAAACCTTTTAAGAAATTTCAATACTATTCTTATGAAACCAAAAATTCCCCCTTTCCCTTTTTTTCCTTTCCATAAAAATCATTTTTAAATATTTGTTTTGTTTAACTTTGATCTCTTCTCCTTAGAAAGAAGGCTACCATATTGATTTAATCTTCCATCTTGAAATATTTATTATTTGAAGCATTCAGCTTGAACTTTGCTCTCATTTTCCATTTTTCAAGATTTTATTTATGTGTTCCTATACTAAATTACAAAAAAAAAGATAAATTAGACTTACCATCAATATTGTGAAACCACAAGACGTCCGTAACATTTTCCACATCCGTTATATAATTTACTGGGAAAGTCCATTTTGTGACTGGTTTCGATTTCTTGGTTGTTGTCATTGGCGATGCAGTTGTTGTGCTTGTCGATGATGTTGTAAAATTTAACAAATACGGATCATCAAGAATGGCATTAAATTCCATTGGTTGGAAGATTTTCTGAGACATTGAAACAGTTGAGCCAACCTTGGACACTGTTAACAGCGGAAAACTTTCCAGACTTGTCCATAAATTCATCATTTCCTTAATATTTTTCGTTCCATTCAGTTTTTTCGTGCATATACTCCACAATTCTAGGGGTTCGCTTGTTTGAAATTTGTACGCATTTAAAAACGAACCTAAGCAACCTCGAAAATTATCTTCACCCATCGCCGAATGAAGCATGGCCAAAACTGCAGCCGATTTATCAACGTAAAATTCGTCATTTTTACCATCTTCACTGGCACCCGTCATTATGCTGTCCCATCCTTGAATTGCATCAATGTCCATTGCTCTTGTTGTAATATGCATCAGATGCATTTCATCCATTGGCCACAATGGTTGCAGCGGTCTCAGCACCAATCTACCCAAATACTTTATCAAACCATCCCATAACCATGAATGTTTCCATATTTTCGGTGATGTTATGCCACCCAAAAATTGCTTAACAATTGCTTCTGAAATTTTGATTGCGGACAAATGAAATTGTTCTGTCGTAATGGTGTCGGTGTCCTGAAGGAAGGCGGCCTGTAGTGTGATTAATCCTAACGAACTTATCATTTCTCGGTCTAATGAAGGAAGAGCAACGAAATCTAAAAGATAGAAATTTTAAAAATGTTCATTTTTAATCGCCGAAAAATCTTACCTAATTTAGGCAATGGATACGCAACACCCATCCATTTTTGTAAGTACTCCAATACATCTCTTGAAGTATGCAGAACAAATCCCGATCTGTTTATGATCTTCTGTGATGCATAAAATGTATAAGACGGTGCCGTACGTATGTCTGTGTTATCTTCTGTGGACGCATCCGTTCCATTCGCTCCGTTTGTCTTATTTGCAACTGTACTATTATTAGCTATTAAATTACTATGATTACTAGATGATGCAACCCGTAGAGGACGGGTCAAGGCAGTAGTTAAAATATTTTTTAGAGGCCTCCTATCTGTTCTAAATGTAAAATTATCAGTCGGTGCATTTGTTTTATTATGCGTATGGTTAAGAATTGGTGTAGCCGTTGTAGCTGCTGCTTGATATGTTGAAGATGGTTCAAGTGATTCTCGTTGAAATGCACTTACGACCCATGCTATTGCGTCTGGCGGCAGGGGTGGCGTTTCAATGAAGTCATCACGTAGCTATATACAATATATAATTTTCACAAGGAAAGAAAAAGGGTTAAATTAGAACGGAAATGACAATTTATTTTAAAATAAATATTTTTGCTGCAGATTTAGCGCTGCTTTGGCAAAGTAAAAGCAAATATATAAACAGTTTTTAGAGCTTTTATATATAGGTAACCTGATGGGCCGATATTGCGCAGTAACTTTAAAGCTTAATAATAATTAGCAAATAATTTATTAATTATCTTTATATTATAAATTATTACGCATTTATTTTATGATTTTTTTTATTATTTTTGTTTTCATTTATTAGAAATCTTGTTGAATTTATTTAATTAACCATTGTACCTATATTTTCTTCCTACCGTTCAAAGAAAATAAATATTTTGCTTAAACACAAAGCTTCGTCGACTTTATAATTAATTATTATTTAAAATTATCTTGCTACTTAGTACAACGATTTCCAATTTTAAAACGATTTCAATCTGATTCTGGTTTCATTGGATCGGTGTTTTTCTGATACATAATCGAACTAAAAGCGGATCGAAATTGGCATAAAAATGGTTTGAAAATGGAAATATATAGAAATACTTTTCGTAACTTTTATATCAATATAATTTCAAATGCAAAAATTTCACATTTTTGTTTGTTTTTTATTTAGTTAAGATGATGGTTTATGTTAAAACAAATAAATAATAAATTATTTTATTATAAAATTTACCGAAGAGTATTGTGTTACACAATTTGTAATTATATTTAAATAATTAAAAACGAGCATTCGGTCTAATTCAAAGCAAAGATATTTTCAATTAAAAGAGCTGAGAACTTGTAAGTTTTAACTCGTTCCGGGACCTACGTCCCTTCATCAGTATGGCTGACAAATTCCATAGACAAGTTTATCTCATTTCAATAAATTGTATGTTGTTTCCTCTATACAGATTCTTTATTTTAAATATTTGAAAATGAGTCACATATAAAATGTCGTATTTGTTCTCAAAGAATGAATTTTTTGCCAAAGTAAATATTTTCTTAATAGTCTTAAGTACCGTTTTTTTCATTGTTACCAAAAATTTGTAGATCGCAAAAGACAATTTATCTGTATAAGATTGATAACCTGTTGGCGGTGTAGTAGAGCTATATAGCACATTGCTGATTAAAAATATTTACATTGAAAAGTTAATAGAAATTATAAAACAATATGTGCAATATTTGTAAACGTGTCTTATGTCATGTGTGTGTTTTGGCGGAATTGTTTCACAAACTCAAATATTTAAGTACATTATTTAATAATTTATTGGACCAAATATTTAATGTAAATATAATTTATAACATTTTCTTATGTTGATTAAAAAATTCCTTTTATTCAATTACAATAGCAGAACAGATATTTGACACAGGTGGTAAGAAACCAGTTTTTCTTCTTCTCATTATTATTATTATTTGAAGGTAAAAAGTCTAAACGTTTTTTTTATTAGGAGTTCAAATATTACAAATTCTTGGACGAAAATTTTAATGTAGAAACGATTATGTTTATTTTTTTTAACCTCAATTTTCAGTGGTTTCAAAATTAATGTGCTTTAAATTATATGAATTTTTAACTTTGTATATTTTTTCTATTTTATGATCAAAATATATTCTAATATTCCATACAAATTATTTTATTGAATATATTATTTTTGTATATGAAATCTGAAAAAACTAAAAATTGGCTACCGTCATTACATCCATATATATATTTCAAGACCAACGTCTCTCATCGGTATCTGTTGGAGTAGACGCATTTTCACCGCAGTTACAGAGAGTCTCAAAATATATGGACGCAATGACGGAAGCCAATTTATAGTTGTGAAAATTTTATATATAAAAATAATATAATAAATAAAATTATTTGTATGGATTTTAAGAATATATTGTGGTCTAAAAATAAGAAATGTATACAAAGTTAAAAATTCATATATTTTCCAAAATAATAACAAATGGAAAAATATAAAGCTTTTTGCATAATTGTTAATTTTCGTTTTCGCGCATTTAACATTTTTAACTTTTAAATTGGGCGACGAGCAAAACAACAAAATTATGAAAAAAAATCTTTTGTCCTTGTTAAAAATAAAATATTTAAAATTTACATTGGCCATTGGAAGCATTCAATTAAAGTTACAATTTCGGAATATAACTATAGTTAAATATATACTAGATTTAATGTAAAATGTCCGATGGGGGTCACCAATTTCGTTATCTTTTGTTAATTTTTAATTAAATTAATTAATTTTAAAACAATATGTTAACTGAGATATGTTTGTTAATATGAAATTAGTAATCATAAAGTTGAGAAAACTTAATTTTAATAAAATTGTAAATTATTAACAATTTGCAACTTCAGAACAACATAGTTCAAATTTCTATGTAGTTATTACCGTATATGGTTCCAAGGTTGTAAATTCTTCTTATTTTATTCGTTGCTCTTTAGATATGCATAATTATTTCCATTTTTTTTAATTCAAATTTATTTGCCATCATAATTGCAAAGCTTTATTATTTAAATTTCAACAATTAAAATTTGTAACTTAAAAACAAAAGCATATATTTATGTTCTATGTATATGTATGCACGATGATGCATATAAGTATTAAGTTATTTTAATTTAAAATAAGGGCCATAATAAATTATATATATGCTGCAGTTATAGCTATTAATATATATAAAACCCCTTTAAACCGCGCAACCAACCAACCACTTTTCCCTGTAGTGCACTAATAAACCACGCGGTTTAAATATTATTCATGCTTGTTAAACAATTAAAATGAACAAATTAATTATAAAATAAATTTCAAAAAAAAGTAAGTAACTTTAACTTGACAATTGAGTGTGTAACAAGTATATATATTTGTATTATACAATTAATTTTATATTTATGTTTATACTGACTATTTGATAACGCTTTTTGTATATATATAGTTATAGAAGATTAGAATTGTTTTTGTTTTTTTACATTTATATCAGGCATCATCAGGGTTAAATATTAATGAAAAAGAGGGTTAAAAGATAAATGTTATTTAAAACGGAAAAAACTTAATCGAATTTTATGCAAATAACATACCAATCCTGTTCCCATATAGAAACCAACATCATCGGTTGCATGTACTATTGAGTTTGACAGGCCAATATGGAAACGATCACGAAATACAGATATACGAAATGGTGCCCGCAGATGGGGTTCATCAAAACATGGAAAAGCTTTTCTTGCACCACCCGGCCGAAATACTGTTGCTGCCAAAAATCTAAAATTTGCAATTAATTTCATAAATCATAATTTTAAAATGATTCGCAAAAACATACCTTTTTCCATTAATTCCTTCATATTGATCAACATAAAATCCTTCCGGTTCCGGTACTAGACGAGAATACCATCGTAAATTTAATGTAAAATTGGTTTTCTTACGTAATTTATCTTTCAGTTCGATATAGAGTTGTTGCCGGGGTGGATATTCAAGAACTTTAATAATTTTTAATGCAAAACCCTTGGGACCAACAATAGCCTACATATATACAGAAGAAGAAGAAGATGAAAAAAATATATAATATTGATTTGCAGCTACAAAAGAATATATAATTGCGTATTATGTAGAAAATGACAAAAAAGGAAAATGCGAAAAACTAATGATGATTTGATTATTTTATATAAAGAAAATATCAAGTTACATTACCTTTTCTGTTACATTTAAATCCTGTATATGTAGAACAATATAATTTATTTCTTTTTCCACATGAAATTCTATTGTTACTTGTCCTGAAATTTGAAAATTCAATTTTAACATTAAATGCCATATATAACATGTCAGAAGATTTAATCATCATATTGCTGTCATGATGACCATCTACTCAACATCAATGTCAATGATATTAAATACTCTTTACATTACATAATTCATGAATACTACACACATACCTTTGACATCTAATGTTGTTAAATTCGGATGTATTGTTAGCGTATAGCGTATTGGTCGAACATTGTTTGGTAAATTGGGTTTATGCCATGGAAATGGTTCACCATTGGTTGCAATTGGATTAAATGGAAGTGAACTGTTGTAGTGTTCCGGTACATAGCCGGGTGGCATTTTTCCAGCACAACCACAGTCTATATATTTTTAGGGAGAAAATAAACAAATTTAGAATTATATGAGTTTATCGGTTTTAAAATTTATCTAATAGACTAATATTAAATTTAATTATATATATTTAATGTACAAACAATACAGCTTCATTTTATGTTGAATGGAAAATATCATAATCAGTAGCGAACGGTCGAATTTTTGAGTAGACAGATAAGTGATGTACGAACCCGGGGGTATTCAATATACTACTCGGGTAGGGATACCCATAATAATACTAACCAGGAGCTTTTAAAATAAAAACTACTACTCAAAATTTTCGGGTAGGGCCGGGTACAGTTTTCAAGTCGGGTAATAGTGCCGGGTCGGGTATAGATTCGGTTAAAAATCTAAAGTCGGGTCGGGTAACGGGTTACTATCTGGGTACAGAGAAACTGAACACTGACCATCCGGCGGGTTACATATTTTGTTGGATGATTAAGTAACAAAATAACCATCTTAAGTATTAGTAATATCCGCCGGTAGTGCAGACCACTAAAAATTCATCTCCACTAGTGATGTCCAGAATGATTACTTTCAAGTTATCGTTGTTATTCGTTACTTTTAGAACAAGTAATCGAATTTGTTTACTCGTTACCGAATACCGAGTACTAAATAATTGGTTTCGTTTATTTAGTTAGCGAGTAGTGCGCGTGTATATCGATCGACTATCGAATACGAGACACGAGTACATTAAGATTACAAGATGAGAATTAATCGTTAATAAGATTCGCTGAATCGAATATATTCTAAAATGTAACGAATATTGTATAATATTATATGCGGTTCGCGTATATTCGTTCAAAGTTTCGTTTTGCGCATATATCGTTGCATGCATAGGTATATATGATTATAATATTATTATTATATTATATAATATGCATGTTTTCAATACAATGAAATATTTTCAATTCGAATATTTTGGAATCGATTCTTTTACAAAAAGATATTCGATTACTTCGAATCTTTTTGGATTCGGATATTTGGAACCGGATCTCAAATATCCGAACATCACTAATCTCCACCAAAATTTTGCCAAATCCATCCACTGTTAAAAACTTTCTTTATATGCTCATATTTTTCGGCGATTTTTACAAAAATAGTTGTATGAGAGCGCTTCTTAACCTTTGACTTAAATACTTTAAATCCCATCCAAAAGTACGGGACCACTAAAAACTCATCCCCACTAAAATGTGGCCAAATCCGTTAGCTGGTAAAAAACTTAATTTATATTCTCACATTTTCGGCGATTTTTACAAAAAAGTAGTATTTTATCTTTGACTTAGAGGTTAGAGACTCCAAATGCAATCTCAGAGCATTGGACCACTAATAACTCATATACACCAAATTCCTCGACTGGTGAAAAACTTTTTTGTGTCTGATTTTTTCCTGATGGACGGACGGACGGACACTTTTTATTTGTTCTGAATTAAAGCTTATATACTATTTACTGACATACATTATCTATATATCATATCAATTTTTTGTATGTATAGTTAAAGCAAAAAAATCATTTAATTTAAGCTAAATAAAATATTCCACCCTATATATTCAAATTATTTTAACGCCTAGCTACTCAAAGCTGAACGTATATAAACAAATACAACAACCACATACAGATTAGATATATTATAATTATTATTTGTTATTTCCTGCGTCGCACGGATGAGAAAACTATTTAAATTAGTTATGTCTAATGAATTTCGTAATTTAAATTTTAAATTAGAAAAAATACTTTATAAACCGATTATAATTTATAACTATATAATAATATTATATAATTATTTAATCTGAAACGAAAGAAATTTAAAAAGTTTTCGCAAACTATATATGTATGTACTTATGTACTTTTAATATTATATACATGCCGCCCTTAAGTTTTGTAACTTTTAAAAGGAAAATAAGGAAATTATATTGTTTTAATAGGGAAATTAAAAAAATAATTGATAAATAATATTCACTCTATGGAATGGAGTTTTATCTATACCAGACTTTATACTATATTTGAGGTATCCGTTTGACAGACAACATTCGACAATTCGATCATCGTTGAGAATTTTTTTTTTAATAAAATGTGACACTGTGGATTATTCCTAAAAATTGGACTAACTGTTTCGGAACTGAGTCCTAATATTCGGAGTAGCTGAGGAACTCCACTGACAGTTAGATAAATAAGATACGAAATTAAGTTTACTTATGCCAAAAAAAAAGTTTGTGAATTTTGTAAACAAGTTTGTTATGTTTGTTTTTTTACTTTAAATTTAATTTTTAGGGTTAACTCAAGGAACTTATATAGTATAGTATATAGAATATAGGATATACTTTATAATAATAATTTTTATTGAATTGATTTTTCATACATAGTTATTTTGCAATATTATTTATTATAATTATTTTATTTTAGTTCTATTAAAATGGCTCCCGCATGTATTAGTTTTTTTTAAATGTCAAAAAATATGAGCATATAGAAAAAAAAATTGCCAGTAGACGAATTTTGCCAAATTTTAGTAAGTATGAGTTACAGTAGTGGTCCATTTTTTTGTAAAAATGGTAAAAGAATATGAACGTTGGTAGAGAAAGTTTTTTACCAGTAGACAGATTTGGCAAATTTTGGTAAGTGTGAATTTTTAGAGATATTATACTCCTGGATTAAATTTGAAATCTATAGTTCAGGGGAAAAGGGGTCTTAAAATTATATGTATACTCAGAACATAAGCTTTTTTTTACAAAGTTTAAGTTTCTCATTAAGTGTTTTCACTGTTTATATTATAAACCGCACTTAATGAGAAACGAAAATTTATATAATATTTATTTATAAAAACAAACTCTTTATATTATGGAATTTTATTTCCATATAAATTAAATTCAAATTATTTTTTTTAAACTTTCATACTATACAGGGTAATTCAATTAACGATGCGTTCCCGTTAAGGTTGATTATTTACTATGATTTATTCTGAGTAGCTTTACAGGTTTTTTAAATTTTGTTGCACCGTTTTAGTAAAAAAAAAATATTTATCACACGATTTAAATAAAGTAAGCAGGATTAAATAGGTTATTAGTAAGCCTATCAAATAAACAACAGTTCATTGTACGAAAGTATTAGAGATATCTAGAAAATTACACTCAAAATAAAAAAATAAAAAATTACCATATGTTTTTACTTAATTTGGCAAATAAAAATAAAACCGAAAAAGCTGTAGTTACCCTATATTTTTTTTAGATTTTTAAAACTTATTAGATGCTTAATAAATATTATTATCATTCATTTTTCGATATGTCTCGCATAGTTTAAGAGTTTTAACGCCTCAAACATTGTTAGAATAAAATGAGCATTTTAATGATTATTTTACAAAACACTATAATGTTATTAGAGTTGAAACAATGTTTGAGGCGGTAAAACTCAAAAACTATGGGAAATATCGACATACGAATGATAATATTAATTATTCAGAATCTAATAAGCTTTTAAAATCTAAACAAAAAAAATATAGAATAACTACCTATACCTTGTTCGGTTTTATTTGCCAAAATAAGCAAGAACATAAGGTAATTTTTCCAATTTTTATGTCAAATGTAATTTTCTAGAAATCTGTAATACTTTTGTAGAATAAACTTTTGTCCATTTGGTAGGTAATTTTTCTAATTTTTTATGCCGAATGTAATTTTCTAGAAATCTGTAATACTTTTGTGGAATAAACTTTTGTCCATTTGGTAGGCTTATTAATACCTTATTTAATCCTGCTTACTTTATTTAAATCGTGCGAAAAATAAAAAAAATATTTTAAATTTACTAAAACGGTACAAAGAACTTAAAACCCCAGTAACTCGGTAAATATAAAAAATTGACCCTCTCTCGAATATGATTTTTTACTCAGAATAAGTAACATAATGGGAACGAATCGTTAATTGAATCACCCTGTATATAATCTCTTAAACAAGTAGATAGGTAGTTATATAAATTTTCTACATGGAACATTTTAAAAATTATTTATTTATTTTTTTCATAAACAGCTTGACTGCTGTACTCGCAAATTTTATATATAACACATTCTTTCATAATATATAACAAAGCATAATTTATCTACATAGTTCATAATATCATCAACATTTTTCCCCGCATGTATTATTTCATAAATTTTTTTTAAAAAATTTACATATTTTCATCCAAACAACCGAAAAAAAAGAAAGAAAATTTGTGTATAGAAAATTAATCGCTCGTCGTTAGTTACAGACACGAATTATTATTATTATAATATTATGAACAAGTGTATATATTATGGTGTACATTTAATGTAAATGGGGTATAAAATTTATTTATATTTAATTGCATATTTAATTTATTTATTTACAAAAAAATATATGGAAAAATGTTTCGCACATTTTATCATTTTGTGATGTACATCATCCATAAAAGAATAAATTAACAATTCTATATTATATAGAATATAGCTATAGCTGACTATATATTATTATGTAAAAGAATAATATTATGTTTTAATTTTCATTTTACATTATTCAAAACTTTATGTGTAATATACATATTGTAATGTAATACAATAATTAATTCAAAATATATTTGTTTTTACACGTAAATAAAATATTTACAAACAATTTTTTTGTATAAATCCTGAATATTTTATAAAAAGAACGTGATATCATAGAAAAACTATAAATAAATGAATAAATAACTAAACGACAATAAAAATAAATTCCTTATTATGAATTTGCAAATATAGGAAAAATCACTTTAATTAACATAAAACTTACTTTTAGCACTTTTTTTAAATTAACTTATTCGAAAGTGGGTGACGCACATTAAAAACACTTTCTCTCTCATATTTTTCTGAGATATTTAGCAAAAAATTGTAAGAGCCCCCTTTTCTTTGAATGAAATCATAGGGACCACTAAAAAAGCACAGTTTTTCTGACTCAGGGTATCATAAAACGAAAATAACATGGTCCCAGCAATTTGACCATTTTGAGCAAACTTTAAGCTTGTACTATTTACATACAAACCCATAATATAATTTTTTTTTTAATAAATTTAGTAAAAGCAAAAATAATTCTAAACAAATTAAATAAACAATTTGAGTTAATACAGTTTAAATATAACATCAATTATCAATTATTATTTACGGCGCGGCGTTAAGCTTTAATTAAAAGTTTAAACGGTTGCGAGAACAATTCTAAAACAAAATATGTTTTAGAATTGTTCTTGCCACCGTAAAATAATAATAAATTATCTTGTTTTATAATAAAACAGCTTAATTAACAATAATTTCAAACTAGTCCACCATTTTTGTATTCCCACCGCCCTCCAGAAGTATGTACACATTTGTGTACTTCCCGTACTCAAATGGTGTTATAGTTTTTTGTACTATCGTCTGTTGATATTCATGTAGTTTAATGTACGTTTAAGTGAGAAAATATTGTGCTTCAATGTCTATAGGTTATTATTGACGCAGAATTCGATATACATTTTTTTCATTCTCATTCATAACACACAATCCTTAGTCCCATTAACGGATTTCCAATTCGTATTGTAGCTTCCAACTCCTGCATTCGAAATTCGAATCTCCCATCAAGATAACGATGTCCGACTTTTAAATATTTAAAAGCGTAATATTGAGCTGATTCTAAAATGCATTCTCTTCGTCTAAAGATACTTGCTCTGTTGGTGCATAGGCTCGAATAAAGGTAAGAGATCTTGCTTTTGTTCTAAATCGTACAGCTATGATCCTGTCGGATATTGGTTTCCTGTCCCTTATATATTGCTTGGCATTTTTACTTAGCAACAAACCAAGTGCACTTTTGATGATCTTCGCACTGCGGTGTCATGTTCCAAATCGTGCCCTTGTTCGCAAAAAGATTTTTCCTGTAAATTTCGTATTGATCCAAGGCCATTTGTTTCCTTTGTTTCGCCTGTAAATTTGTTTTAAGTATTACGGTATACAAATCTAGTGATGTACTACATCTAATGCTTCAAGACTAACGTTTTACTACCACTTCCAAATCGTTGGCGTTTAGAAATTGAAACAACTCCTTATCATTTAATGGTTTGCTCCTTGATGTCGATGCTATACTCTAGTATTT
>JANSTW010106222.1:0-17705 GCA_027564275.1 Diadocidia ferruginosa | reverse complement strand
TGGCCCTACCGAGCCTCGAACCCACAACCTCTGTATATATAGAGCCGTGACTTTACCCACTGCTCCATACTGGTTATCGCACTTTACTATGTTTTTATTGATTTTACACCAGAAAGTGTAAAAAAATTATCACATGGCCTATGTAAAATTGCTCTGTTTTGTGTAAAATAACAACTTTCTGTGTATTTTGAAGTGTATGTGGTAATTATGCGCAGGTATGTGTATAAAAAAATGCACCAGAAGGTGTAAAATTATTTGCAGTATAGGTATGAAGATTTATTTTTTACTAAAATTGCCATAAGTCGATTAAGATAAAAAAAAATCAAATCAATCTTCTATAGAATTCTTCATATTTCGGAACCTTTATTGATTTTTGATTGGTTTCTGTGATATCTAAAATTTCCAGAAATAATCGAAAAAATTGCGTACAGGGAAAACTTCAATCAACCGATTTAGATAAAAAAAATTAACTTATTCCATGGTTTTCTATTGAATTCTCTCTGTTTTCTAACTCTTTACCGGTTTTCCATAGAATTTCCTAGAATATCTAGAAAAAATTGAAAAAATAGATACATCAGGGAATTTTTCTAAAAACTCCTTTAACCGACTTCGTTGAACAAAAGCAACTTAATTGATTTTGTTATAGAATTCTTTCTATTTTCAAAACCTCTCCACCGAATTTCATAATTTTAATGTCCAAAAAGAATCGTACAGACAATTGTGTATAGATACTTTTTCTAAAAATTTCAATCATCCGATTTAAGGAGACCGCACATCTAGCGACTGTAAGCGATAGCAAGCGACGCGCAGCGCCGGTTCTGGAAATTTTTGCGCCCGGTTCAAATTGAGTAATTGCGCCTTCATACAAATTCCTTTCCGCATCACGTATAAGGTAGAATATGAAATGCGTTATTTTTTAAGGAGGATCCCCAGTAAGCCTACCTCTGCTATATATATTTTTTTAAAAAATCATTAATTTTATATATACATTTTTACATGAAATTTATACGTCTTGCCCTAATTTTTGCAAAATTATCAATCATTTCATCAAAATTCAAATTGTTTACAGTTTCTCTTTCAATGGATATGGTCGCAAGTCCGACTAATCTTTCTTTAGCTATCTTCCAAACTTCTTTCACCTGAGGCTACGGTAACAGATAGCGTAAAAAGAATAGAATAGAATAAATATGAAGTTTCTAAATATTTTTCATAATTAAAAAACGGTGTTCATATTAGACAAATGCTTAAGTTCTGAAAACATTTCCGTTTTGTTTATGTCAAATATTATCTTTTGTCAAAGTTAGTTAGTTGTAAGTTTTCTCAAACAATTTCTACAGAATTATCAGTTTTTTTTATAACATTTCAGTATCGTAAAGAAAAGCTCGAATCTTTATTTTATAGAGTTTAAAGCACGATCTAAAATAAGATAATAAAATTCTAAATTCGACTTTAGGCTTATCGCACAATGTGCGATATCCTTTAGATGATCTAAATACACTAATAATTAAATCTTCTAAATGGCATTATTCCTATTTTCAGACTCTGTATATCGAATGTCGTGTTTTCTAGAATGTTCAGAAGGAATCGATAAAAAAAAATTTCATTTAGGGATTTTTTCTAAAAACTTTAATACATATTTAAAACGAATGAACTATTTTAATTGTCTTCTATAGATTCCTGCTATTTTCGAACCCTTTAAAAGGGTTTCCAACGAATTTCGTGGTTTCTAGAATTTTTTTCGCTTTGCATGGCTTCCATTTAGATTACTCGTTACTGGCTTATTATATTAAATTAAAATTTATTATGTTAGTTAATTTTCAAAAACTTTTCAAGTAAATTAAAACTAAATTTTTTATATTATAAAATTATAAATGTTATAAATCTCTAACTTTCAACATATTCTGTAAAAAACTGCATACAGATTTTATTTTATATTTTTTAATTATAAAATTCAACGCACATCTCATATAGATGAGATTTAATATATTATTATATATAGTAAAGTACACAAGCTTCTTCTTCAAAGATGGTAGCTCTAATATTATTATGCAACTTGTTTTGTTATTTGCTTGACAATGTAACAATAGTTATATAAATTGGCTGCGCTGCTGTTGGCTTAATATTTTAATAATAAATAATAATAATATTAAACCACCAAAGTCAACGTCTATATCATGTTGTGTAAATATTGTATATAATATACATAAAATATTGTATATTATGCAATTTCAAAAGCAACAATATTTATATACTAAATATACAAAGCTTTCGCACAGTATTGTATGTATAATTTATAGAAAATATAGTTTTCAGGGTGTCCTTAATAAAAATATCAAACATTTTGAAGACTTTACAATATTCGAGAAAAAAATCGATTAGAACAATAATTTTTAAAAATCTCCAACTCACACCTGTAAAAAAAAGCTTTAATAAACTTGATAGCCCAAAAGCTGCGTATGCAGAACAATTGATCCAGTTTTTAAATGGAACGCCACATAAATAAAATAATTTTACCTCGTTGCTTACAAATATTTATTATTTTGTAGTTATGCATATAAGTTTTAATTAGAACCAAACACTGTTAGTCAAATTGACTAGTTGCTTTGTTAACAATTTTATTTCTAATTATTTTTTTATACATAACTTTAGGCGGTTTATGGAAAATTGTAAAACATGTATATAGCGAGGATCCTATAGAACATTTTATATTTATCAACATCTTAAGGCGATACATCCTGAATCCAATGTAATAATATAGTATAGCTCAAAATATTATAAGAATGGTCGTCTTTATGTGAGAATTATTATCCTACAAGAAGATGAATTTCATATATTATTATATAATACCAAATGAATTATGATGATGTATAAATTTTACGAAATGAACGAAATAATATTATTTTTGGTTGGACGATATGTGATAAGAGAGAAGCTAATAAAACAAAAGCTTTATAAACATTTTCATCACATAAATGTATATTACATTCGAGCATAACTTTGTTCTTGTTATCCTGCATAGAACAAGGATGAGGATTATTATTATGATTATATTATTATAATATTTTCATACATATATTTATTATACGGTTTTATTGTTTTCGGCCAGACATAATTTCGAATTATTATTGATTATTTATTATTATTATAAATCTCTATTAGAGTAAAGTAGATGAAATATAAATATAGTGTTTGTATAGTAATATAATTATAAATATATTTAATAATAATAATTAAAGTTTTTTGTAGATTTTAAAGAAGCTTTATATAGAGCTTTTAAATATCATCATATCGATTGGCCATAACAACTTCCTACTTATATACTTTCTAAAAATTCTTCTGAATTATTTTTATTGAATGTATGTATTGATTTACAAAAAAAAACTTTTTGGGTCTAAATAAGTTTAACTGCAGTAATCCATATGTAGTTTTTTTTTAAAGAAATATAACCTCACAACTTATTTTAGTTTTGGCTTTGGTGGCGTTTAGACTTCAAGCGTTCAGTCGACTTTTGGGTCTAAATAAGTAAAACTAAAGTAATCCAAATCCCAAATTTAGTTTGTTTTAAACAAGTGATACACAAACTCATAAGTGATTTTAATTTTGGCTTTGGTAGCGTTTAGAATTCAAGAGAAACTGAACTGGAAGAAAAAGTCAAATTAACCAATAAGAAAGCATTTAGTCTAAAAATTCAACTTTTTCTGCTCAGCGGCTACTGGCTACATATCATATATTACTATAGTTTTACTTATATTTAGACACTAGCTTTTTTTTGTAGACAAAGTAATGCTATTAATTAAGAAACCGTCAATTTTTTATTTTTTTTAAATCTAATTTTTTACATTATATTTTTTTTACATATTTAATAAATAATCAAATAAGCATTATAATATAACTTTTTATGTATGGGTAAAAAAGTAATTAAATTGAAATGAAATCGTATAACCGAAGTTGTACTTTTGGGTCTATGAAATTGTACTTTTGGGTCTTCATAAGTTAGTTCACTTGTTTGTGGCTAAAAATGTCATACTTTTGTTGCACTTTTACCGAACTTTTGTCATACAATTTGTGTCTTAAAAATTAATTCCATTTAAGGTAAAAAAGTAATTAAAATGAAATTAAATTGTATAACTTAAGTTGTACTTTTGTGTCTTTAATAATAAACTCGTTTGTGACTACAACTTAACAAATGTAATACAACTGCTTATACTTTTGTTTGACGTTTGTATTACTTTTTCGGACCATGATGAAATTAGTAATAAAAATTATATACTAATGTACTACTTTTGCTTTACTTGGAAAGTCACACATTTTTTAGTGTTTTAAAAAAGAGTTACTTATGCACTACTAAAGTACAATAAAAGAAATACTAGTTATGCTGCAAATTGCGCTACAATATGAGAACTAAAAGTATTACATTGGTATTACCATAACTGCACTTTTTGGGTATTTGAGTCTTAAAAGGGTGGTCATGACAAATTAAGCCCTTAAGTAGTCCCAGAGTAATGGGGTCCGGTCACACCCATCACGTTCCATATTAAGTCCCATTCGCTAAAATTGTTTTACGGGATAGTGTACATAGACGTATGTATATTCAGCTAAACAGTTTTCTAGCAGTAACTCGAAAATTTGATGTTGTCTATAAATTTGTAAATATGGGGTCATTCGGTCATGTTGTACGCAACCAGAACTATAACCTACACTGTAAAATTTTAAAACTTCATTAATTTTTTCTTATTTTGTAGCATTGGGTTATTATTCTGAAGACAAAAATGCAGAATCATAAGTTTTGAAATATTTGAAGCTTCCTTAAATAATATTATTTAACGTAAATTTTAATTTTGGGAAACATTAAATAATTGCATTTATAATAACTTTATTCAGTCTATTATATATGTAACGTATATAAAACTTATTTGTGAAGAAATTAAATTGTGTGTATTTATATAAATTGGTTAATTATATTAATATTGAATATATAACTTGATTATATATAAGTAACTTTACGCACATGTAACATCATGAAACATAAAACATAAGAACAAAATAATAATATTCTAGTTATATAAATATGAACAAAATAGGAACTCTAACTCTATTTTAAAGACTATTAGATATATAGGTTCTGAAACTTCATACATTACTATATGGCATGAGTCATGCAAATTAAATATACTTGGTGTCAAATGTAATTTGAATGAATGAGAACAATCATCTAATTAAAAGAAATTTAATAGATTATTATTATTATATATAATTTTCAAATAAAAAAGAAAGACAATTCGTCCGACTTTGGAAAATTAAGGATACAGCTCATTTAATTTGTTATTATGTTTTGTATGTTAAAAAACTGACTTTTTCAATCATGTGAGAAAATTCATATCTGTAGGGAACATTTTCAGCTGCAGATAATTCGTCATGGGATAAAAACTGACAAATGAGACTCGACTATAATTCAAGAAGTTTTCTGTGCTTATACTGCTTGGCCTACTTTTGAAGGAGGAGGACTGTAAATACTGAAAAATTACGTAAAGAAGAAAGTAAAAAATGATATAGAGATCGACTAAAGAGATCACTACGAATATTTCTGTTAAGAACAAATTTGAGATTATTAGAAGAAAAATATTTAAAATGTTAATGAAATAATAATTAAATTTATGAATATCAAAAAAGTGTCTAATATAATAAGCTTCAGGTGTTAGTGAAGACGTGTTAATGTATAACTAATTGTACATTACACACACAATATGATAACACTAATCTATATGTAAACCAAAACAGTGCAATCAAATGCTTCTAAATATCGATAGCGTTTATGGATCGTGCTTTGGGAAATAATACAAAAAAATAAAAATATTTCCTAAAATAAAATAATAATTGATGCAAAAACTGTAAACAGTTAAAGATGAGTATGTGTATTGTGTACTTTGCATATGAGACAATATGTTAACTAGATATTATGTTGTATGTGTTGACTTAAGCAAATAATTATTACTCATATAAATTACAAAATTAGGAATAGACTTTTAAACTCACTTGATAGGGTTTTTTTCATAAACAGTTTTTTTATAGTAATTTTACATATAGGTAGGATATAGATAGTCGTCATACTCTGGCCAAATTTCATGCAGTTTTTTTACAATTGTTAAAAAATTAAATAAAAAAGTTTTCTTTTGTTTTTTTTTAGAAAAAAGCATATTCAAAAAAGTTTAAAATAATAAAAAAATAAAAGTTTTTTTTGTCATTTAAATGCAACAGAATTAAACATAAAATGCGTAGAACACACTGGCCATAAACGCTAACATCAGGAGTTGATTGCTTTGCATTAGTGAAAGCCTATTTCCTTCACCTGCGATATTTATTGTGTCAGCGCACCACGCGTCATCATAAAAAAGAAAATTTTGAAAGAAAAAAATAAATAAATAAATTTGGAAATTATTTTTCTTTGTGTTTTTAGGTTAATCTAAGATATTTTAAAAATGTATGCTATCAATTTATGAAAATTTTTAGGGGTTTTTTTACATAGCAAATTTTATATATAGAGGGATTTTATTTATATACATAGTGGATAGATATATCACATGAAAGTTTATGCAATTTTTTAGATGTTGATTCTTATTTTTTTTTTGTAAAAAATTTACAATTTTTTATTTTTTTTAAACTAATTTTAATTAAACCAGGAACAACATTGATTATGCTTCAGTTTTTATTTTAAGTGTTAAATGTTTGGTTGTAAGTTATTATTTTAAATCATTTAAAGTTCTTGACGAATTTTATAATTTTTGTATTGTCAATTTTTAAATTTTTAGTTTTTGTAAAATAAAATTAAAAATATTTTGATTTCTGATTTAAAAAAAAAAAATGAAATACAAAAACTTATGAGTGAAAAATCGTAAAGAAGCCTTTTTTTGTTCAAGCGCTTTTTCAATGTCAAAATTTATTTTTTCTTATATTTCCGCATATTTGTTTTACCAAAAAATTAAGAATCTTCATCAAAAAATGTAAAGCAATAATTTAATTTCAAAAAAAAAAATCTCTAATTAAAAAAAGGGAAGAAAATGGAAGAAAATAAACAAAAAAAATGCAACAAAACAAAAAAATCAAATTAAATATTATGAGGATAGAAACTTTCAGAAGAAAGAATAAAAATAATTCGTGCTATTCGTGCTACAGTTTAAAAAATAAAATAAAAACTTTACTTTAAATTTTTGTCAATATTGATTGATTGAATTGACTTTGGGTTTTTATGTTTTTGTATATTGGGTTATATAGGTATGATGTTTGAATTTATGAGAACTGAATATTTTATTGATAGGCAAAATGAAGATGATTCATAATATATTGAAGCATATTTTCTTGTTTTATAGTTTTCTTTCCCTCTATGACTGTGCTCTCACAATGAATTACTTTTTTCAGTTATTTTGATAATTGATCTATATAGTAACTATATAAGATTACACAATAATTGTCAAACTTTAAAATGTTTTGTGAAGAACATTTGAATGTCTTCTTATCGGCTAAATGAAATTTTTAATTTTAGTACTGATATGATAACTGAAAACTAAAAAATATTTATTGTGAGAGCACAAGTGAATTATATTTAATTTTTATTTGTAATAATGTAAAATATTTTTTCGGTTTCGCATTTAATGCAAGTTCAACAAAAGAAAATAATATAATTTTCAAAAAAATTGGTTACAAATAAAAATGTATAAATTAATTGTTTTTGCGGCTGCTTCAAAATTATAGAAAAAGTAAAATGATAAAAAAATTTAAGAAAATTTTTCTGTTTTTTTTTTAATAATCAGAAAAAAAATTGTTTGTTAAAATAATAAATCTCGTTTAATTTATATGTTATCAAATAATCAACTGAAGAGGTTGTAATTAAACTAAACGAAATAAAAAAGAAACAATAAAATAAAATGAACTGAACCGTTCGACTCACTCACGACTCACAGTGCATTTCGTCTGTCTCATCACCGGGTCCGCAATTTTTCGTCTTATCACATCGTAGTTTTTCGGCTATGCAAAATCCGGAAATCTCACATTGGAAGAGATATGGTGAATCACAGTGATGAGTTATTATAGACGATGCTGGTCCGGTTGGTGGTTCCTGGACTGCCGTCCACACGATTCGGAAGCCCTATGTGAAAAATTATTTAGTTTTAAAAATTTAAATTTTTTTTTAATTAAAATTGAAATTATCAATTATTTCAAATATTTTTAATTACATATTAAAACCAACCAATTAAAAAAAATTAAAATTTATTGTATTATAATTTGTGATAACTTCAATCAATCGTCCTTTTATACGTGGGGGATGCCAATCGATCTTAAATTTTTTTTCGATTTTTTAAATTATTTTGATTATCTTTCCTTACTTATTTGTCTATGATAAAACTAAATTATTGATAATAATAGGGCGATGTTTTATCTTTTAATGCAGAAAAAATGTTTAAGCATCATGGCTAATTTTGTTGGGCCCCGTATTATTTTCTTTATTTATTAACGATATAACATCCACCGAGTATTATTTTAAATAATCGAATTATATCATACTCTTCGTCCGTAACTAATTTAGGTGTAACTTTTAATAACAAATTAAGTTGGATTGATCATGCGCAGGTGATAGCCTCTAAAGTATATAGTAGGCTGCGATGTCTCTGGCCTCATATTAATATGACTTCATTGAAAGTACGATGCAACTTAGTTAAAACATTATTAGTACCACTGTTTACATACTGTGATATAGTTTTTGCAACTAGTCTTAATTCTACCGCTAAAAATGTATTAAATAAAGCTTTTAATGCCTGCAATAGGTTCGTTTTTAAAATCAATAGATATTCAGACGTTTCATCATTCGCCAAAAGTATACTAGGTTGTACATTGTTTAATTATTTTAAATTTAGATCTTGTTGTTTTATTTTCAAATTATTAAAATTTAAGAAACCTCAGTATTTGTTTGAATTGTTAAAAGCTGGGTCATCAAGGCGAAACAATGTTTTCTTATTACCACGAAATTCTTCTGTTCAATTAAACAACTCATTTTTTGTTCGTGGGGTTTCTGAATGGAATTGCTTACCCTCAGCCATTAAGGATAAAAGCCATTGTGAGGAATTTAGAAGGGAATGTTTTATGTATTTCTGCAATTGTGTTTGTTTTTTTTTCTTTAAATGTAGAGTACAATCGATTATATCGTTGATGAAAACCAGGAAAAAGGAAGCAGATAGTTTGGAGCCTTGGGGAACACCACAAGTGATATCGTCAATCGAGCTAGAGACATCACCAATTTGAACAAATTGTTGTCTTTTAGTTAGAAAACTCTTAAGCATTTTTATAGCATCATAGTCAAAGTTTAATTTATTCAATAGGATGTCGTGATTAACACTGTCAAATGCTTTGCGAAGATCTATGAATTGGGTAGACGTTATTTTTTTATTCTCCAAGCTTTCTTGTATTGTATCAACAAGATTCACACAAGCGGAAATCGTGCCAGCATTTTTTAAAAAACCAAATTGGTTTTTATTAAAGAAAGATATGTTATGCAGATATGTTATTAATTGATTGTATTATATACTTTCAATGATTTTAGAGAAAGAACACAATTTTGAAATACTACTATAATTATCTACTTGTTCTTTATTCCCAGATTTAAAAATTGGAGTAACTTTTGCTATTTTTAAAATATCGAAGAATTTACTCGTAATATTAACATTTTTTATGATGTTTGTAAATTTTATCAATTCATAGGGAATTAATTCCTTTATCATTTTAATTGATATTTGATCATAACCTGGTGATGCACGTTCTTTTATTTTGTATATTGTATTTAATACATCAATTCTATCAACAGACCTAAAACAGAAATACTTTTCACTTGAGTTAAAAGACCGAAAAATTATAGTGTTAAGCAAATTTGGGACAGAATTACTACCTATTGACACGAAATGTTTATTAAATATATTGCAAATCATTTTTGGGTTATCATGTAATTGTGTGTTATAAGAGATAACAGATGGTATTAAATTCGTTTTAATTTCTGTGTATAAATACAAGAATTAAGAACATTAAAAATTTTTCTACAATCCGTCCCACATGAACTAAGTCTATTATCTTCCAGTGATAGCGTTTTTTGTTTTTATGAATTGCGAATTGATTAGTGCATTGGTAGGGTTTCTTTTATATGGTATATAATTGACTATCTCTCATATCAATAAGCTTTTTGATTTCATAAGTTATATAAGGTAATTTACATTTGTATGATATTTTAATTTCTTTTTTAGATGTGTTATTTATAATGTGAGGCTGTATATTAGTATTAAATCTTTCGTAGCTGTTATCGATTTCTGTATTTTCAATGTCAGTATTGTTTACATAGTCTTCTAGAAATTTTTGCATAATAAATATATATTTTGTTGACGTAAATAGCTATACCACATCCATCGCGTTGATTTCTATTGCTAGAGTATAAATTAAAACCATCAATTTGTAAAAAGGGTTTTCATTATCTTTAATCCATGTTTCAGCTAATATTAATATATGGTAGTTAATATTACTACTAATTAAGTGTAGTGTTAAATCTTGTAATTTGTTACGTAAACTTCTTACATTTAGGAAAAAAATATTTAATAAGTCCGGGCTATTGATTGGAGTTGAATTGATATTGTGTTTGATTTTAAATTTTAAGTCTGACATTAAAGAAATAAATTTACATGAGAGTGACAAAAAAATTGTGTAAAAACTAAATTTTTATAGAGTGATATTTGTTGATTTTAATGAATCTATACAATTAAAAGATTTTATTACTTGAACTCTAGATGTATTATTTTTCTTGCAAATATTCTCCCGTTTTTAAATATATATGATATAGATATATTTGAATCCATGGGACCTTAGATGTTGGGATTCTTTAAACAAATTCTTATTAAAAGGTGTTTGTTGTTCAGCAAATTTAATTTTACGGTTTTCGGTGACTCGTGAACATATATCATTGGAATATAAGTTGCTCAATTTTGATATTTGTAGAAAAGTGTTTTTCGTTTGTAGATCTTCGAAAGTTAAAAATAACGGCGCAGATGTGCTATTTTCATTATTTTTATATCGAAAAATATCACTTGTTTTTGTTTCGAAATAATGCAAATCCAATTTATAGAGAATATTTTTAAACGTTGCTGTTAACATGGCATCGTTAACAGCAGGAATGCCAAAAATAACAATTTTTTTTTAGCTTATATTGATTCTGTTCATTTAAGTCGTAGTTAATTGTGTCAAGTTTTTGTTGTAGCACAATGTTATTTTCTTTAATATGACTAATTTTTTTTTCAGATCTTTATTTTCTTGAACTATATTATCAAAACGTTTAACGAAATCATCATATTTTCCAGACATGAATTCGACAGATTTTTTTAAATCACGAATATCTTTTAGCACTTCCATCATATCGGAGCTTTTACTAGATAATAGTGTTTTAACTGCAATATTTTTATTTAAACTCCAATTTTCATCAATCTCGTATTTAACGCCATTTTGATCTTGATTTTTTATAAAATAGCCTTCATTAATTTAATATTAATCATAAAATAAATAAAAATTATTTTATATTACAGGTTCTAATATCACAATTAATCAAAAAATGATTACAAAACCGAAATTTTAAATAATTTTTTTAAACTTAAAGCAGATTAGCAACAAAAATAAAACAAATTAATAAAAAACTGTGGAAAATTGTAGAAGAAAAATAAACCGCCTCCGATCACCTCAAGTATAATCGTAGAATTCTATTCAAACAATGCCATCAATATCAAACGTGATACAGACAATATATCGCTACTTTATTGTGCTTTATGAGACAGTAATAATGTTCATAACACAAAAAAACGTAGATTACCAACACAAACAAATTCCATAGATTTAATTACTCAGACCATCTAAACGAAGGCGATTGATATAATGACTGTGATAAAGTTTGTTTTTATTATTTAATTTGTTTTTATTTTAATTTAATTTTATTAATTTTTGTGTTTTTTTAGGTCCGTCTGACCTATGTTAGTTAGTTTTTTATTCATGACTAAATATTTTAAATAATATGTTAATGTAAGTTTTTTAAAATTGTAAATCCTTTTATATAATTTTTATTTACTTTGTGGGTACATAAGATTTATAATGTTTTTGTGATATTCTAGTGTTTTCCGAAGAAGTTTATATTACTGAACGAAACGTCAAGCAAATAAACAGATTTTAAAATATTTAAAATTAAACCTGTTTTAATATAAATAAATAAGTCCGCTAAGCTCGAAAATTTTGGAAACTTATAAAAACAATTTTATATTTTTTTTAGTTTGAGTATATATTGTTTAGTTTGTAAGTCTTTGATTATTTTGAAATTTAATAAAACTTTAAAAAAAAAATTGTTTCAACAAAATTTCATAAAATTGTTAAATATATTGTATAAAATTTACAATTTCTCTTACAATAAACTAGTAAAAAATACAAATTGAAATTTTAAAAATAAATTGTAGATTCTAAAATTGTGTATGTTGATTTAACAAAGAAATAATATTTGCAACTGTTTATGTATTTTTAACTATTTCCGCTTTAGACTTAGTTTCAAAGACAAATTTTGTACACAAAATGCATTCAACAATTGATAATTTTAAATTTTAAAATTTTTTTTTCTCTCGGTGTTTGATATTGATAAGATTTGGAAATCTAAAGAAAATTTTTTTTTTGGTCGATAAGTAAACAATTCTTACTATATAAAAAAGCTGTATTTATTTTGATTATATTTAAATTTGTGTATTAAAATTCAATGCAATCGACAAAGTAATCTGTACGTCTGGCGTTAATTTTTGATAAACAGCTAAAATAATTTTAAGAACTGCCTTTATCATCTATCTGTTTGTTTAAATCAGATCTTGAATCAAAGATCTCAATTTTCTCTGAGAATTAATACTAGAAAAATGATCAGAGGCCCGATTATGAAACTCGATATTATCGGTATCGAGTCGAGATTAAATTTCCGATACGCTCGAATGTAGCTATTATGACTTCTCGATCGGATTGAGTGGTATAATTTATATACATTTTCATTGATATACTCAATTTAAACTTACATTATCATCTAGAATTCATAATAGCTACATTCGAGTTTCATAATCGGGCCTCAGATTTATTTTTTATTTTTTTTATATTGGGCCAAATAAGTTAAAATACAAAAGTTCGACTGCTGCCTATGTTAACTGGTGAATTAATGTTTATTTAAATATTTTAAAAAAATACATGCGAAAGGAAAGCTTAAAATTTGTATGAAAAAATTTAAAAAGGAGGTCCTCACAATCTTTGTTTTTTTTTGGGGTTAGTTTGGTAGGTTTTAAACTTTGTAAAAATAAAAAAAATGATAGAATTTGATGATATATATTGAATATTGATGTTATAAATAACGGGAAAGAAAGGAAGTCCCGAACCACTATAAATTTGGGTCTTGTCACTCGAAATCAAGAAATGTTTTTGAGGATATGTTTTACAATTTCTATTTATAATTTCTTCAAAATGTAAAAAAATTATCATTCTCCCGTAAAAAATTTGAACCCTTCACAACCACTGAATTTTATACTTAACTCCATCAGACAAAAAAAGTTTGGTGGCTGAAGTTTAGGAATTCTTCTTTGAAGTATAGCAAATTGTTTACGGGGATTGTAATATCAGATGACCTAAATTTTTCTTGTTGAATGTTGACATCATATATATTATGAAACAAACTTATATAATATTAAACCAGTGATGGAAACCGGAAAAATATTTTGTAACGTTACTCATTTCCTTACACAAAAAAGAAAATTTCGTTACGGTAACGGTTACATTTCAGGTACTGTAACGGAATAACGGTAATATAACGGAAAATAAATTCCGTTACGTTACCGTTATTCCGTTACAGTTGCTGAAATGTAAGGTGCGAAATAAAACAAATTTAGAAATGATGACAACAAGTGCAACACATAAAATATTAACAAAATTCTGACTTCAGTTTCTGTAAGTTCCCACCCACTTAATATATCAAAAACTTGTTTGGGTTTTGATAGTTTTATTAGATATTTTTTTATGCCGTTATAAACTTCTTGCTCAGACAAAATGTTTTACACACTAAAATACACAAATTTTGTGAACATTTTGAGGCCAGATTTCTTCTATTTTTGTCCAGAAAGCTCGATAAAATCATTTTATTTGAAAATACATTGATAATTTACGAGGTATAGCCGTAAAAAATCAAATCAAATTTACGAGCAAATCATCAACAAAACGATTTCTTCTTTCACTCAATATTGATGAAAATAGTCTATTTTTTATTTTAGCCAAAATTGCAGTTCTTTCTGATTCTATATGAACGTTTATAAGCAAAAAATGCATGATAAAATAATATGTAACAAAATAACGAAATAATTTTTTCGTTACGTTACACTTTACCGTTTTTTTACAAATTTTAATTTTCGTTCCATTATTTAATTCGG
The DNA here is from genome assembly GCA_027564275.1 of Diadocidia ferruginosa. Lineage (NCBI taxonomy): Eukaryota > Metazoa > Arthropoda > Insecta > Diptera > Diadocidiidae > Diadocidia > Diadocidia ferruginosa. The sequence goes on along the minus strand of JANSTW010106222.1, from coordinate 3,204 downwards.
TTTTCCAAAAATATTTCGTTATTTCGTTACGTTACAGTAACGTTATTCCAACACTGTATTAAATGCATTACATGAAGGAAATTGCTTTCATCAAATTTGCTAAAATGATAAAAATGAAATAATAAAGTTATGAATAAACAACGCATGTTATATGCGTAAAATGTGAACTATAAAAATATTATATGACCGCAAAGAAACCGCAACACAATAAATAGCCAGAATTCTTGTCAATTTTCATATACCTTTCCGGCAATATAAAAGTAATAAAAATTAGAATCGAGTGTCTATACGCAATATAAAGTAATTTTTTTATGTTTAGGTGAAACTTGAGTGAAATAGTATCCTTATAGGTATATTATGGTAGTTTAATTTGGTTAAAGAACTAAAGTAACCTGTGGACATTGAATGTGTTACATTACTTAGAAGATTGAGGACGACCAGTTTTTACGATCGAGTTTCTTTTTCGTAGTTATAGCAATTTTCTCACTTATTAAACCCATCTAAGAGAATTGAAGATATTCTAAATATATTATTTTGTATTATTTTGATTTTTTCTTTTCTAGATACGTTCAAAAATGACTAATTACAAAATATATGATATGTAGAAGTTACCTGTTACATTGCAGACTATAGCGACGTAAATCAAAAACCATGCGGTTTTAGAAAAGGGTTAGATTATTTTATTACTATGCTTACTCGATTTTATATTTTTTGATTTCCTCTAAATACTTAACTCTAGCGAGCCTTTATGTTAGTGATAGTTTATTTCCATTGCGAGCGGCCAACTCGAAATTTACAACAACAATTTGTATATGAAATGTTCCCAACAACAACAACCAAGTTGAATTTTTGTATTGAGTGGTACCAACCAATCAAAAACATCGAAACTGTTGACTATTCGCAATTGAACAAACCAACACTACCATAACAACAAGTAACATAAATGATCAGGAATGATAAGAAAAGCTATCATCCTTTATAAATATTTTACAATCATTAATCATTATTGGAGCTAAAGTATATTTAACTATCATTTCATCGACGAAAGTGTGTGTACCACAAATAAGTCTTAAAAGCAAGGAAAATAATAATATGTCGAATTACATTAGCAATTTTTAGCTTTTAAAGACAATATAGATGATTATTATCTCACCAAATATTCGGTTATACAATACATATAATCATCATCTTATCTCTTACTCTTACTCCTAGACGCGGGAGCATAAGGCATCCCAAAATATCCGCCATCGTACTCTGTCTTGCCAATTCCTTGTGGTTACGCCATTTCTTCCCCTCAGCTTTGGCTTCCTACAACGATATTTGACGCCACGAAGCCTTTGGATCGTTCAAGTCTGCGATTACCTTAAGGGTTCTATTCTAGCGCCATCAATCTTTCTACGCCTTATCATTGCTTCAATTTGTTCAACACCAGTTGTATATCTTCATTAGATATAACATCTGGATAGAATATTTTTAGAATTCATCTCAGACATTGGTTACCAAAAACTTGGAGGCGGTGTATTTATAGAGTTAGTAATTTTCCATGTTTCGCAACCATATAATTAAACGGAGATACAATTCGTTTTAAATATTCTAATTTTCAAGTTTTGTGAGATCTGTAGGGACCGCCAAATGTTGTTTAACATACCGAAAGCTTGACGCGCTTTTTGAATTTGGCTTTTTTACATCTCTCCACCGTCTCTTGAAATGTAGATTCAAAGATATTGAAAACTCACTACCTCATCAATTTGTTCACTCTCGATAAAAAGAATAGAAGATGTTGTTGTACATAGACAAAGCAGTTTTTGCTTTCAACAGTTAATCTTTAAAGTATTAAGTCCAGCGTACTTTACGATTTGGCGTAACTTCGTATCCATACCTGACCTTAAATGTGATAAAAGACAGATATCATCAGCAAAACAAAGGTCTTTCAGTTGTCATCTGATAGCCCACTGGTACTTACTTTTTTCATCACTCAATCAAAGACGAATGGAACAAGAGCGCTGGAAGAACACATACCTACTTAACATTAGATTGGACAGTAAACCATCGACCTTGTTTTCTACGATGTAATACTCTGCACTTAGTTTCCATGTAAAGCCCTTGATTGATATTCAGAATTCTTCAATATTTTCTACAACATATATCATATCATATCTCGAGCTATGAAACGCTTGTTTAAAACCGACTATCTTAAGGTAATTTTTGCCAATTTGCAAAGATGCTAAGATCAGCTTATTTCGTCAATTTTAAGATAAGACCTTCCGTAAACATATATAGATCGAATATCACTAGACTCCCACACTGACTGACAATATAGGCTCCAAAACTTCCACATGGCTTCAAGACTTCTTTCAACAGTTCACCAAGTATGTTATCACCACCAGGTGCTTTACCGTTTTTTATTTGCTTTATTGCCGATTTGATTTATCATTTTCATCAAGATATCATTTTCTTGTGTCGATATGTCTCGTTTTTTATTTAATTTTGAAACAACCAAAAACATCATTCAATATACTTACATTGAATTTCTTTCATTATATTTGATAATAATTTGTTGAACTGTAACTACGACAAAGAATCTCTCACTTCATAAACTGATCATAAAATAAGAGTAAAAATCTTTACTAATATTTTCGATCATAATTTGTGAATGAAAAAAATCCATTTTGTAAATTAAAACTTAATAATGTAATATCGTAGAATGAAAACAAAATTAAGAAAAGACACTTAGTGCAAAAATATGTCCCTTGAAAATATTTGAATTGCGCTACAAGTGGCCAAAAATGGAACTATTCATAGGGATAGGTAGTCTAGGCATGAACGAAAACTTACCACATGAAATATTCGACGTAACTCTGTCAAAGTTCGTTGCAACGGCAGCGAAATAAAAAAATCAATATGTTTCACGGGAAATATTTTGTGACAGTGTTACCAACCGTACTATCTCGATGTGTTTTGCACCATCAAAATACGTGTTGTACTATATACTATCGTAAGCTTCGATAGTACGCTAAATAAACGATAATTGTATATTGTAAAAACGATATGTAAAATCTAGTACTGCTTTGATTATACACTTTTTTCAAACGTATTTATGGTAAATATGATTTGTGATTGTGCGGCTACCTTCAGATCAGTCATGGTATTAGAATTAAATTTAAATTTTCTCATTCTCATACTTTTTGTTTTGGCTTTGTTTTT
>JANSTW010106111.1:0-17714 GCA_027564275.1 Diadocidia ferruginosa | reverse complement strand
GCTGCAGCATACCTGAGCAGCAGCAGCACAAGCAATATGGGTCCAAAGCAGCAGCAAATTCAAAATTAGAATGCTGTTAGATCTGCCATAAAGTTTCGCTAGTTTAAACTTAGTACCTAGTATTTTTCATTCAAAATAATTTTTTTTATTTTTTATACTAAAACTGCTACTTACTTATAAAAATAAATTTATTGTGGGAATTGAGGTCTTTATTAAAAAATGTCTTCTTTCCTCTCAAGTAATCGGTTATCTTAAAATAAAATGTAACATTTTTTATACACATTTTTCAATAATTTGATTAATTTTTCGTTGATTTTTATGCTTTTCAATAAAATTGTCATTAAAATTTATAATAATTTAATTGTAAGCAATTTAAACCTTCTAAAATATACAATACTTGACAGTTTTGCTTAAACATTAATATAATTTGAGTATGTTATGTATGTTGTCATCGGCGCATTATGTGTGGTGAATATGGTGATGAATACCAAAATACTATTTTTGCTACCTTCGCAATAAAAAGAACAACCCTTTAGCAATCCAGTCGCAGTTTTATAACTATACACTGTATTACTGTATTAGATCCTAACATGTAGAGTAGACTACAAGTATTTCATATATAGAAATTATTATATATTCAGGATGGCCTTTTAGTTGCTATACATTTTTGATTGCACACATTATGTATATAGAAATGGAAAATATTATTATATAAACGATTTAATATGTACGTGATGTGGTTTTTAAAATAGTTAAAATAACCCTACACTGTGTGTTGTATACAAAATACACAATTTTATTTATTCACACAATTTTTCTGACTATAACAAAATAACGAGCAATAAAAAAGGGTGTCCCAATACAAATACCTATCTATATATGCATGCCCCTTCAATTTCAACTTAAAATCTGAATACTATAATGACGACAGATAAATTATTATCGAATATGTCATCAGAATTTTCTACACATTCGAATATGTCAATCAAGATGAGCTTTATATTATATAAACGAGGATTTTTAGGGACATTTTGCGGTTTTTGAATCAAAGTTGAAATGTAAGTAATGTAATAATAGGAATTATAACATCATTTAAAAATAAATAATTGAATGGGAACTGCAAAAAAAACAATTTAAACGACAACTAGAATATATTCCATAAATATATTTAATTTAACATAAATTTATTAAATCGGCGTCAAATATAATATTAGTGTTTCATAGACACTTACTAACTATAGGAAGCAAAAATTTATTTAAAAAACACAACTATAATATAACAATTTCTCCTAAATGTATAAAATATTTTAAAATTAAATTACAAAACTTTCTGGCAAAAACAAAAATCAAACAAAAAAAATATTCTACATGAAAAAAGCAGCAGAACAATTTTCATTGACTTAAAATATATTTATTCTCGAAACTACTTATTATATATACATAATATTGTGTATATGAGATTATTAAGAACCAAAAGTCACTATATACATTTTTGCTTTTCATCATCATCATGTCCTTTACTCCAAAGCGAGGGAGCATTGGGACCATTTTTACCCTTTTTCTATCTGATACCATGGTTTTCATTGACGACTAAAACTCTGACAATATCAAACGTGGAGTGTTGTCAGCAACTCGCAATAGCCATATTTTTTTGGTGATCAGTGGGGCGGGTTTTTACACTATATCTATGCTGACTACATTTTTGCTTTTACTATTCATTAAAAAAAGCCATATATATATTGAGTTTGTATGAAAATAGTACAAGCCTTAATTTAGATCAAAATGGTCAAATTGCCGGCCTTGATTCAGAAAACCTAGAAAATTAAAAAAAGACGTCCGTCGAGGGACTTGGCCAACTTTTAGTGAAGATGTGTTATTAGTGGTCCCATACTCTGTGATTGCAGTTGGAGTCTCTAGGTCCAATACGAAGGGAGGCTCCCATAGGATTTTTTTTTTAAATGACCGAAATATATGATATGATTTATATGGGCATACACCAGTTTGGTTGAAAAGTTCGTAAGCTAACATAGAAAAAATCTCTTTTTGATTAAATTTGATTGATTTGTGAGGTATAGTTGCCTTCGAGGACGAAACAATGAATACATCGGTTAAACAATTATTCCATCCTATACTTTTATAGTACGATTTGTCGTTGGCCTCAAAATAAGCTTCAGTTTCAACGATAATTTTTTTTCAGTGAGGAGTGAGAATTCTCTTGAGATCTGAGAACAGAATAAAGTTCCTAGGGGCATGATCTGGAGAGTATGGTGAATGTAAAAGCAATTCGAAGCAAAATTCATTCAATTTTGCCATCTTTTACATTGATTTGTGACACGGTGCATTGTCTTGATGCAAATTAACTTTTTTAACTTCTTCAGAAGCTCCAATACTGCTACATTATAGTCGTTTATGATCGTTTTTCCCTTTTTATTATAGTCGATGAATATCTTAAAATACTGAATACCATAACATTGTCAGCCGAATTTTGCGTCTCTCCACGATTTGGAGTCGGTTCATTACGTGCAGTCTACTCGGCTGATTGTCGATTTGACTCCGGGTCCGGGATGAAATAATGAAAATATATTTTGTTCATTTTCATATATCGAAGCAAAAAATCCGGTTTATTACGATCAAACAACTTCAAATACTGCTCAGAATCATCAAATCGTTGTTGTCTTTGTCAATTCTGAGCTCGCCCGGCAACCTACTTAAGACAGCTTTCGCAAACTCAACTATTCATTAACGATATGTCCAACACGTTTCATTGGATATCTTTAGGATCTCAGTTATCTTGATAAACTTCATTTTGCGGTTATCTCAAATTATTTTGTGTACTTTTTTATTCGTCGGTAACAGCCTCTTTGGGGCGTCCACCGCATGTTTAAACTTAAAAACCCACTTTTCAATACTTGATTATTCTGGTGCATCATCATCATCATCATCGTGTCCTTTACTCCAAAGCGTGGAAGCATAGGGACAATTTTACCCTTTTTTCTATCTGATACTATGGTTTTCATTGACGACTATATCAAAGGTATTATCCTGGTGCGGATCCCAAATATTGTTTATCAAGCCAAACCTTAGATTTAACAGTATTTTTTATCGGGAAAAAACGATGCTATATAAACACACGAAATTCCTTTTTTTTTCTTATTTTCAAACCAGCAAAAGTTGCTTCACTCGAAATGATACATCTCATAAACGAATAGTACGATAAAGGTCAAATTTCTACATGTGTCTTTTGAAGGTTAGGGCTGATTAAAATCATATGGATTTAATACTAGTAGCACCATCTATGTGTTATCTTACGAACTTTTCAGCCGAACTGTTAGAGAAAGTTTTTTACCAGTGGGCGGATTTGGCCAAATTTTGATAAGGGGTGAGTTTTAAGAGATTTGTAGTTCTGAGATTGTATTTAGAGTGTCCAGGTCAAAAATTAAGGGGGATCTTTTACGATTTGTTTTTCTAAAAATGGCTGAAAATACAAGCATAGAGAGAGTTTTTTTACAAGTGGGCGTTTTAGGCAAAATGTTAGTAGGAGAAAGTTTTTAGTACTACTATACTATTGCATTTAGAGTCTATAGGGTAAATAGGAAGTGGGCTCCCATACGATTTTGTTTTCTAAAAATTACCGAAAAATTTGAATAATATAAAAAAAAAATTACCAGTGGTCTGATTTGGCTAAAACTTTAGTAAGAAAGAGTTATTAGTGGTCCTATACTCTGAGATTTGGGATCTGGCTCGTTTTTGACGTAACGATTTAGTAGAGTGAACGATACATACATTTTTTAAAGGGAAGGAATGTTAGGATGATCGTTAGAGAGTTTGAGAAGTTTGGTACATTTTGATCTAAGAGTAGGTTTTAAGTGTCCTTATATGCCCTAAGATTCTATCTTGGGTTTTTAGGTTAAAGACTTATTTTATGTTTTTATAAATCCTTTAATAGTTCACATTTTTTTCAAAAAGGTGAATATTTTGGTTTGTGTCAGTTTTCAGATGTTAAAATATAGTAAAAGCAGCATCCCAGTTATACTGGGAGCTCTCGGGACGATTTTTTTAACGCATCTAATACGTTTTTTGTACCTTTGCCAGAAAATATAATAATAAGAAGCATTGCTGATTGTTAGGCCAGATTTGTATATTTAAAGACTGTGGAACTGACTGACTGTGAATGTAAAACTGCGACTGACTGTTTGACTGACTGACTGTTAGACTTACTGACTGTAGGACTTACTGACTGTAAGACTGACTGTCATACTGACTGATTGTGGGACTGACTGTCTGTGGGACTGCAAATAAATGACTGACTGACTGTTGCACTGACTAACTGTAGGACTGACTGACTGTGAAACTGCCTGACTATAGGACTGGCTTAATGTGGAATTGACTAACTGTGGAACTAACTGACCTAGGAACTGGCCGATTGTGGGACTAACTAGCTGTGCGTCTGACTGACTTTGTGACTGACTGACTTTGAAACAGACTGACTGACTAAATAAGGAAAATTTTTAAAATTGTACACTGAATTTATTTTGAAAAACTTGAAAATATATTTGTGCGTCGTTGCTTACGCAATACGCCAATACTGCGGATAAAAAAGACTACTAAAACTATTGTTCTTATTTTGCATGATTTCGTTGGAGTTTCTCGGCCATTCTGAAGACTAGCACATTAGTCCGATGCAGCTATTGAATTTTCGATCGACATTTCGGTCGTTAAAATCTGATGCAAAATAATAATAAGTCTCCACAACGACGACCAAATTCCCAGATATAATTTCAAGTTTTTAAATTCTGTTACAGCAGCAAATATATATAACATACATAATATGTTTGTACTTAATAAATTAATTCGTTACCTTGTTTTGATGATATCGTGTCAGTGGAAAAAAAGAATAAAAGAAAAAAATATAAATTCTACTTCTTTTACTAATTGTTTTAAGGTTATTTCGTATTGAATTGAAAGGTTAAAGGTTAAAGCGATGGGTTTATAATTTGTTTTTTAGAAATAGAATAAAAAGCTTGTTAAAGCGTTTCGGCGTTATGTCTTTTAGTGTTACGTCATGCCACCAATTACATTTGGATAAACAAAATTGAGACAAGGATAAAAAAAATAAAGTAATTTTTGCTTTGCATATTGGAAACCCATAACTCTGATATTTTGTAATTTAAAAAATACGTAAAATAGATAAAAAATAACTATACAAATTTTATTTTTAAAAATTGCGAAAAAATTGCCATAGCACATTTTTCGAAAGTCAGATAGTGAATTTTGGTTCTATGTAAAAATTACTGAAAAGAAAAGAGTCATGCGATAGAATTTCTGTAAAGGAGGAGACTGACTACAGTACACCATGCAAATTTCTATATAATATTATAACACTATTAAGTTATTACTATATATAGATAGTTTTGTTCATCTTCTTACATTTTATTTCACTCCATGCACATAATAATATTTCAACATAAAATGCAAATATTTCACTTAAAGTTTTGCGTAAATTTTCCTATATAAAACTTTTCGGCGAAAAACATAAACTTTTTTTTCGGTGCTGCGCGCATATTATGTATTTTATGTAGATTATAATTTTAAAATTAAAATGCAGAGATTTTTATTTCCAAATAATAACTTAAAGTTTTATTTTTTGTTTTGCAAATTGTTTAATTTTTCTGCGTTCGCTATAATATATTTTAGTACAAATTATATACTTTTTAGTGTTCTTTTCAATTATGTAATACCATAAAATAAACCAAAAACTAAAATGTATATACAATTTGTTGTTTTTTATGCATAATTGAAACATAAATTATTAATTTTACTATATTATACAAATTAAAATTTTCCAAACTTTTTAAACTCAAAATTTTAAGATTTTATAAAGCTTTAATATGTTACTAATTTATTTACCAATACTAAAAATTGTCTAGCAATGGTCATCATAGTGACAATTTTAAAAATAAAATGTAAAACAAATTATTTAAATTTTTTTCTTCATTTAAATTTCTATTTTTAAAGCTTTAAATATATTAAAGTTAAAGAAATTTTATATAGAAAGTCGATTGTTTACGAGTATAAGTAAGTGGAATTGAAAAATTATAATTCTTTATGTAGTAAAACATATAACATCAATCGATTAACTTTCCATATCATGTTTGATCATTCATATTTCATATTAATTAAAATATGAAGCTTTACTATTTCTGGATTCTGGACAAGCAAAAAAAAATGGAAAGCTTTTCAAACTAGACAATATATTATAGACTATAATATAGTATGATTTCCACCACGCTATATTATAGGATGTTGTTGAGAACGATATGATATGATGATGATAAAACGCTTATAATTAAAACCATCAATAAATATGCTTTGTTGAGTTTTCGACTCAAATCATAATATATTTTCAAATATGCAAACAATTTTCAACAATGTTTTTCTGTTGAATCTGCTATATACTACAGTGCGATAGTTAAAGGCTTTTGTAATTAATAAAGGGCTATAGATATGGCAAACAACGTGGCTTATATTATATTTTATCAACAACGTTATTTTATAAAATATTATAGCGCATAAATGAAAATATTTGATGTAAAATGTTACTTTTTAAGTGGAGTATCATATCATACAAGGGTACATATAGTGAAGGTTTTCATCAGAAACTTTTTTGTGTAAAGTAATATAAAATAATCAGTAGATTCTAGTTGTCTATATCCTGGCGTTCGAAACGTTGAGAAAATTATGTTAAATATATCTTTAGAAAAAATCACCTTTTTTCAGAAAAGTCTTTCATAAAAGTAACCCAAAAGTACCTCATATAGTTATTCAAAAGTCTCTTGATTCTCTCAAAAGTCTAATTTTTTTCCAAAAATCACTTGTTGATATAAAAACTTCTTTAGCCGCGTTGAACACGGGTAAAAAATCGATTAAGCGTCAGTAACACCGAATTATTAAATAGGAGTAGCTAGAGATGCGTACGAATAATATTTTGCAGACATTAATAAAATTAGTATATTCAACATAATGGGTCCTGGACGCACATATAGTTTATTCGTTGTAAAAATATGATTTAGAGTCACTTTAATAATATTTTATTCCTCAAAGTTGTTCTTACTTCCGTCGGTAGTCCCCAAGACTGTTTTTTTTTTCTATAAATCAAATCTTATCCTTAAAAGTCATTATCTTCCCGCGTTATAACACTACTCCACTGATCACCAAAAAATATGGCTAGTGCTATTTGCTCTCAAAACTCCATCTTTGATTGCCTTCAATGAAAACGATGTTATCATATAGAAAAAATAAGTAAAATGGCCATAGACTGACCGCAGAATTAGATTTAAAATAAACTAAAAAAATGTTTGTTTATATATTGATCTTTACATCAAATTTACAGCTAGCTATCAAGAAACAAAATTGTACCAGGAATACTACACAAAATATGTTATTATACTAACCCTTACAACTACTATCGATTTTATTGAAAACTTCTCAAAATGATATTTAACAATCACTCGATAAAATAATGTGCAAGTATTTTAATAAGAAGCGTCCTGTTTTCCCCATTATAATAAGCATATATCCACAGTCCTTACGACAACGGAAACATTTTTAAATGCCCTACAACTTGCTTTCAATAGAAACTTCTCAAGATGATACTTTTCTGTCACGTTCATAAAAATATTAAGAAGATGCGCGCCATTTTTCACTTAAAATAAGCCTACGCACGAGTTTTTACGACAATCTGAACATCTTTAAATTTTCATTCTCATTGAAAACATCCTAAAAAATCTTTAACGATCACCTGGTAATTTCGATCAATAAAACAATATTTTGAAAAGATGCGCATCAGTTTTCCGCTTAAATGAGCTTATACATGAGCTGCTATGACAACGGGAACATTTTTTAATTTCAAAAAAAACTGATTTCGGTTAGACCTCCTGCTACCTTCTGCTTGCCTGTTACTTTTAGTAAAAAAAATGCAAAAATTCGAAAAACATTCATATGTCTTCCCATTTTGTTTTTCGACGAGCTTCGCTTTTTCCAGCTTAATGTATAGGGTCATTTTTTAGCTTTAATTTAAAAGCTTGATGCGGCGAAGCTCTTCGCAATTTTTTTTTTAAATTAAGCTATACAAATGTTTTTTTTCGATTTTTTGAAGTAACAAAGCAGTTTCATTCCTAAGGCTTACCTAAGCTCTCTTGTTTAGCTTTAATTTAAGCTTGATGCGGCGAAGAAACACATTTTTTTAGAGAAGCCATACAAATTTTAGATTTTTTGATACCAATTGTTACTAAAAGTAACAGGTAAGCAGAAGGTAACAGGAAATCTAACCGAAACAATTTTTTTTATTTATATTAAAAATGTTCCTGTTGTCGTAGCAGCTCGTGAGTAGGCTCATTTTAATCGGAAAAAAGTGTCGAATGATTGTGAAATGATATTTTGAAAAGTTTTCGATGAAAGCGATAATTTTAGTAAATTTAAAAATTGTTCTCGTTGTCATACCGACTCACGCGTATAGTCATTTTAAGCGGAAAACTCATGCGCATCTTTTCAAAATATTTTTTTAATGATCGATTAACTATCTAAGATCATTTTGATTAGTTTTTAATAAAAACTATAGTTGTATGAAATTTAAAAATGTTCCCGCGTGATCGTAGCAACGTGTGGTTACTGGTTATGCTTAATTTAAAGGGTAGATCACTCGACATCTTTTAAAAATTCTTTTGCAATTATCTAAAGATCCTTAAAGTATTTTGCGTATTGCAATCCTTCATAAGTACAATAATATGTATTGTATTCTAATATATATAATAATTTGCTAATTTATATAAATATTAGCAGGTATTAAGCAGCAGCACTATATGAAAAAGTTGCTAAGCAGCAGCAACATTTTTTCCAATCCACCTCAGTTTTGAATACAAAAAATGCCTAAATTATTTCTAAAAAAAACTGTCTTAGGCATTTGTTGCAGAAATCTTGAAAAATATGCTCGAAGAGATTTAAACATCTGGAACAGATAAAAAAGAGTTGCTAGCAGTAGCAGCAAGTTTTTCAAACTGCCGCCAACTCTGGTCTGCATGCAAAAACTAATAAACTGGGTATCTGGGTATTATTTGATGTTTTCAATTTTTTCTCGACAATTTAGTGATTTTTTTTTGGTAAATTTTAAAGAAAAAGCAGGTTTTACGAAATATTTCTGTTGATAGTGCCGAACAACTGACCGGATTACCAAACTTATTTTAAATCCCACCAAATCAATAATGACATCTCATCATTCATTATATCTTCCTGTGGAAATATCTTTCAAAATGTAGAAAAGGCGCCTCTTCTTTACAAAAGTCGCTGCTCTGTACTAAGCAGTCAAAGTTTGAAAGATAGAGGGCGTTAAAGATTGGTGATTATTAATTTTTTTACACAAATTAAAAAAAGACATTGATGATTTTAGTATTGTCGTAAAGAAATATTATGTCTGATTTAGTGTTTCTGCGGTAACAATATAAAAAAGTCTATATCAGCCATGTTGTTTTTTTTTTCGCGGGAACCCACGAAAAACAAGCTACTGCGATAAATGTGCTTTGCGAGTTAAAATATGATGACGTAAACAATTTTTATGTTTAACGTATAAAAAAGCTCTTGATGCATCGGCAATTTGATGATGGGCGAAACTAGCTAATTATATTGCATTTTGGTAATCATTTTTCGTATGCCTGTAAAAAAATGTTAAACATATTTTTTGGTTTTGCATGTTTTTTTGTTCAAACAATGTTTTTTTGTTGTTGTTGCTTTTATAAATTATTTTATGTAAATTTGTTATGTTTATTGAATATTTTGAGGTTACCTCTATACATGCACAAAATACGACCGCCTGGGAACATGCATTTTTTGTTACAAAAAAATCATTTTATATTACTGTGGTTTATTGCATATTTGATTGTAATCAATGAAAACCAAAACTGTACATAAAAATCGGAAAAAAGAATTTTAATTATTTATTGAACAATTTTAAAAAAATGTAACAAAAAATATTTTTAACTATAGGTAATAAAAGATTAATTTTGGAATATAAAATATTTTTAACCAGACTATATGCGTACGTACAAATATTTTTATGGAAAATGAGAAATGTACTATTAATAAAAATAGAAAAGAAACAAAGTTTTTTTTTTTAAAACAATTTTCTAATAATAATTTAAGCAAAATTAAATAGTTAAAATTATTTTTTAATAATTTTGTAAACTGTATCAGTCAACAATAAACGAAAAAGAAAATTGCTTAAAACCAATTTACGTAACGCTTTAAAGCACCTGCAAAAAAACATATATAGATGTCTGGCATAAGCTTTAACTCAAAGAAAACATTTGCAAAAATTAGACACGCAGGTCATAATAAGTTATTGTTATTGAAAAAGCTCAGTTCTTTTTGCTATTAAGTTTGCTGTGCGTGAATGAGACAAACTCTTTAAACGCATGTGTTTTGCTATGACTTATCTTTTTTCTAAGTGTTTCCATAAGTTAAAGAACATACAAACTAGAGCTATATAGTTGCAGTATAAATTGGCTTTTATTTATTAATGGATTACATATATATTACTAATGCTAATATTATCATTGAATTACGCACACAAGAAAAATGCCACAAATATTGTTTTTTTCGAATCATCAATTTAAACAGCAAAAAAATATGCAAACAGCAGAAAATAAAACCAATTTGCTTAATTTATTCTAAAAAAAATAATATTATTTTCACAATCAATTTCCCTTTCATTATTATATTTTTTTTCTGTTCAATCATACAACAAATTATTGTATAGATGCGGCGAATCCATATCATATCGATAAAAGCTTTAACCACAAAAAGCTTGTGCCATTCCAGAAAATTCCATAATCGATTTAACAGACAAGAAACCAGAACATTTCCGTTTAGCTGGCACATTATTCTATAACTGTAGTATGGATTTTATTGTGCGTTCACTGCTTATGGCTATAGGCTGATATATTTTCCCGCATATGGGTTTAACAAACAACGATCTATTTAAAGTTAAATAATAATAATAATTTAAGCAATTTCATATGCTAAGGAGGAGCGATGAACAAAAAAAAATATTTATCAAATAGATAAGCAGCGCATATCAAACGAATTATATCCAATAATACTAATCTAATACTATATATGGGTGAACCGCATTTAAAATTAACGACTTACTATATGTATCTGTAGTCCAGTCAAACGTGAAAAAAATCGAATATTATTTGCTAACTATTTTCGCCCAGTGGTGCGAAACGGCATCTAAAGGTGATATAACCCTGTAAATATGAAAATATTTAAGTAACGAAAATAACAGGTTTTTTTTCACATGCCTTTTCCTGTTTAATTTTAATCACACCAAAATTATGTAAATAAATAAAAATTTAAGGAAAATAAAATTTGAATTTAAATTAAGGACCATGTCTACGAAATAGTTATATATAAAACTGTCTAGACTTATATAATAATTGTTATACAATATTACTAATTTTCAACTGTAAATATTATTTTTTGGCAATAAATGAATTTGAATCAGTTTTAACTTTTAATAAATGCTTCCTAATCCATATTTTGTTGAAAGCCGTCTCGGTGAAACGATTTGAAACTAGCGTATCTCTATGGTTGTATTTGAAACGTTCAACACTTGTCCCGCTAGTTATTACAATATTAAACAGTTAATATATCTACCTAAATATCAATTATGTTGTAAAGCCTACCAAATTACACAGATACCATAACTATTACACAATAATTACAAGATTATTAAGTATTATTTAAATGAAGCAAAAAAAACACAAAACAACTTCATTTTTCTTATTCAAATTATATCGCACACTAAAAATCTATTTAAAATCAAATGAACATTATTCAAAGAGATATCCAACTAACACTATACATAATACAAAGACATGTAATTTACCAAAGTAAAAAGCTATAATTATGTTAGAATATAATACTCTCAATTTTTTAGAAGATTTACAAAAAAAAATATTAAATCGTCATTTTGTATATTATAATATATGCGCCTTTAAGAGCTTATAACTTATATTTCATTAACTAAAAATATATACAATGTTGTTATAATGTTTAACGTCTTAATATTTCTTATGCTGTGTACAATGCATATTATACTTTTGTATACAAAACATTAAAATACTAAGAAGTATATTAAAAGACAATAGACAGAATTTAATGAAACATCTTTGGATGTTAAACAAAAAAAAAATCTTTCTGTTTTTCGGGTTGAATGAAAAGACCGCATTATTTTGAAGATATTACAGATTAAACACTACACACGAAAAAAAAGCCAACACAAAAAAAACTAATTAATGGCTGCTGTTTAAATAATTACTTAATTACATGGCACATTCATAAATATTTCTTGTTCCTTTTTTTAAAAAAGATAATATTTTTATTTTTAGAACTCCAAAATATACAAAAGGTATGAAAATGTAATTTATTGATTTGAATTTTTTTGATAAAACTTAATGAAATTAAAAATTGTGTTTTTATTCCAACGCATAATGCAACATACGTTTTTTTAGTCAGATATTTTTCTTCATTTTTTTAAACCATCTGGTTTTTTGTTCTTTTTGTTTTTTATTTTTTATTAATGAAGTTTAAATTATTTGCTATAAAAATGTAAAAAAAAACCAACATACTTTTCTCGTATATATGCGGATAAACGATGAACCCAAAAGTCATTAAAAACAAAACAAATATTAATTTATCTTGTTTCGTTTTCCTCCTCAAACCATATGTTTACCGTTATTTTTGAATGCACAAAATGGCAATATGTGTCATATTTCTGTAAGAATGTAATTTGTTTTGGAGTTTTATGCATTGTTTTTGGTTTTTTGAATGACCCGAAAGGTATATAAATGTAACCCTTTAAAAATAGCATATTGCGTCATTGTTTCTTGTATATTTAATGTTGTGTTTTTTTGTAAAAAAAACTTGTCTTAATAAATTTATTTATTTATTAACTTATAATTCCGATTTTATTATTAGCCTGAGCTATACTGCCTATTTGGTACTATCTGGATGGTGTACATCCAACTCCACTGATGACGGATTAGCCTAAAAATATCTTGTCGGTATAAGTAAATAACCACAATTTTTTGAAGGCTCAGACAAAAGCTATGAAGCCAATAATATTGCAAAATTATTCTCTTTTCGTTGAGCGATTAGCCTGTTCCTAAATTTCAAATGAACTTTTAATATTTAATTTGAAAGAAATTCAGAAAAAACGGACACAACAAAAAATTCTCACAAGAAAAGAAAAAGATTCCCCATATTGACTAATTTAAACTCCAGACAAAAAAAAATGATGAGTTTGAAACTATAATAATTATTAAATAAACACTTTCATTTGTTTATTTAGTTTAAATATAATAATTTAGACCGAAGTTTACAGTACATTATCATGCTACAGTAGACTATAAGCACTACGCTGAGAATGAAGTACATTTTAGCAAGTTTATAATTAGTCAGACTAAAAATTAACACATTCACAATGGTATGTAAATTGGTTAAACAAAAATATTTAAATTAAATTTTTTTTAAATAAATATTTTTTTTTGACTAATGTGCAAAATGATGATGAGTGGTTTATTAACACGTATTTTTTGCTTTTACTATTCATTAAAAAAATTCATTTATGTATATATGGAGTTTGTATGAAAATATTATTATATTATTAATAAGGTCAAAATGGTCAAATTGCTGGGACCATGTTATTTTCTTAGTTGATGCCCTGATTCAGAAAAAAAAGAAAATAAAAAAATGTCCGTCCGTGCGTTCGTCCGGCAGCAAAATACCAGATACAATAAAGTTTTACACCAGTCGAGAGATTTAGCAAGTCTCTACGTTAAAGATGAAACGGGCTCCCATACGATTTTTTTCTTCTTACAATGATCGAAAAATATATCATTATAATCGTGTCCTTACCATGGTTTTCATTGACGACTATATCAAAGGTAGAGTGTTGTCAGCAACTCACACTAGCCATATTTTTTTGGTGATCAGTGGGGCGGGTTTTTACACTATACGAGAAACCCGATCGGTTGGTATCATATAGGCGGACCAACGGCTTTAAGTGACTTCCGAACCACTGCAAACGCTTTTTAATAAACACCTGCGAATGAAAGGTGATAACCCAGATGTGATAATTTTTTGGTTTTTTGATTACAGAGCCGTGACGTTACCCACTGCTCCATACTGGTTATATCCATATAATATGAGCATACAAAAAAAGTTTTTAACAAAAAGACGGATTTCAAAAATTTTGGTGGAGATGAGTTTTTTGTTGTCCTATATTTTAGGTTTATATTTGGACTCGCTAGGTCATAGGTTAAGGAAGGTTCCTTTACGTTTTTTTATAAATACCAGAAATTATGAAGAAAATTTTTAACGAGTAGATGGATTTGGCAAAATTTTGGATGAAGTGCGATATTAGTGGTCATTTAATCTGGCATTCTATTTTTTTGTTTTTGTAAATATCTATTATAGTTTCCACTTTTTGATCAAAAGTGTGAACTATAGCAGAGAATGTTTTGGTTTGTGTCAGTTTTCAAATGTTAAAATAAGTAAAAACAGCATCCCAGTTATGCTGTGGGCTCTGGGACCGATTTTTTTTATAAATGAATTGGAATAAATTAGATGTTCTCTTTTTGTTTATATACAAATTGTCCATCTGTCTAAAAATATTTCATTAAAAAGAAATTTGGCGTAAATACAGTATAGCGGACCTTCCCGAAGGTGAAAGCGGCTATGCCATATTTATGAAGGGCAATACCCCGAGTGTAAAACCGTCTTTAATTGACCGCGGACTGTAAAGGTTTGCACATTAGAGCGGTTTAAAGTTTGATGATAATTTCAGAAAAAATGATTTTTTGTGAGGTTTTAAGGGAGGGGTACGGAGTGTAAAAAAGTATAAAAGGTATTACAAATACCTATAATTTAAAAAAAGTTATGGGACAAATTCAACACTTCATGTAGGTAGGAGGAACAAAAATATGTTGTTTTCATATATTTATGCGTAGGGGTAGGCGGGGTCGGAGTAAAAATATTAATATTAATAAAATATTAGTATAATATCCTTAGCCATAAAAGTTTTAGAGTTTAAAAAAAGCAAACATAGAACATAAAATGGAAGGAAGCCTAGAACGATTTAAAATTTGAATTATTTATTTCTGAAAATTCATATATTTTATATGGATTGTGTGGTAAATGACAGGTCTTCATAAAAGAAATAATTTTTGTTCGTAGAGATAGGGTGTACTCTACATTATAGGGGTGGGGCCGAAAAAAATCTAAAAATAAGCCTATTTTTAGAAGGATAAAAAAAAATAAAAAAAAAAATTATGGAAGAAATACATAGGCCTTCTTGTGTTTTTTTAGAAGCATAAATTATTGTGATACCCTAAAATTATAAAGAAATAACATGGTCCGAGAAAAAATCTGAAAAAGGCTTTTGTACATTTTTATTCATGATACATTTTACATTATAGGAGCGGGGTCCAAGAAAAACTCTAAAACTTTTATGGCTCACTCCTTCAAGTGTCTAGCTATCATTTTACACCCACCAATATTTTTACCCTGACCCCGCCCACCCCTGCGCATAAATATATGAAAAGACAGATGCGGTGCTGGATTTGTCTCAAGTTTTTTTTAAATGATATAGGTATTTGGAATAGCTTTTATTTGATACCATACACCTATCACCCCTCAAAGCCCCCAAAAAATAAATTTTTCTGAAATTTTTACTCAAATCCCCGGTCAATTGAAGTTGATTTTACACTTAAGGCTTTGCC
Organism: Diadocidia ferruginosa; assembly: GCA_027564275.1. Lineage (NCBI taxonomy): Eukaryota > Metazoa > Arthropoda > Insecta > Diptera > Diadocidiidae > Diadocidia > Diadocidia ferruginosa. Next base: position 1,878 of record JANSTW010106111.1, on the reverse strand, counting down.
TCTCGTGAATACAGTATAGCGGCCTTTCCCTTTGAAGACTCTATTCCGTATTTCAGCCAAAGTCGTAGTTTATTTTTTTGTCGGGGGATGATTCTTAATAGGTTAGGGGGTTGGGTCCTATTTAAAGCAAAATCGCTATATTGCAGTCCAGCCGATTTTTTTGAGGAAATCGTTTTTCATTGAGCGACACAACATATAAAATGTCTTATTTAATAGTTAATGGGCTTTTTACTAGTTTATTTATATATTATGATCAACATGATCATCGTGGTCATATCTTGCACATTTATTATGTGTATAAGTACGCATATAGATATTATTTTTTTTATATATTTAGACATTTTTCATCGCGGAGAGATGAACGAGTTTTTTTTCGTGCTACAAGCATTAGATTTTTAAAACTTTTATTTTAAGTATGCGTATATATCTATCATGTCCATTTAATATTTTAATTTTAATATATAAATTGTATTGCAACAATTTAATTTATTATAATTAAAGAAAAGATAAATTATTTCATATGGTTAATAATATGTGGTGGATTCATATATATTATAACTTATGAGCGGCTCGTATATAGCTAGTTTATATTTTATAGTAAAGGAAGAGAAACTTGTGTTTTCTGTATATATAAATAAATATTACACTTTTATTTATGAAGAGTTTATTCAAAATTTTCATTTATTTTTTGTCTGTAAAAAGCACAAATTGCTAAACGTATTTATTAATTATATGTAACAGACATAGTCTATGCAGACAACTCTCGCAAACGCGGTATAGATAACACGTAGTGTTTTTATCATATTGCAAATTGAAATCTAAATTTTAAAATTGTATTTTATTTATTATAAAGTATAATTTTTATTTTACTAGAAAAATTCTAATAAAAAGCGATATTAACATTTACAAAACAAATGGACACATCTGGTCTTCTGGAAACGATTACATTTTTGAGAAAATATTAATATTTTCGAAAAATTAAACAAATTTTCGAGATAATAAAGATTTGCTTAAAGGCTTATTAACTGCGAAGGATCACCACTAATGACAATTTTGGTAACCTTTCAAATAACTACAAAAAAAAACATAATAATTCTTAAACAATATTGTCAAATTTCTGAGAAAATAATGCAATTGATAAGAAAACAAATATATGTCTGAAACTACATAATGGGATCTCATTTCTGAAAAATCAATACATTTTCTGATAACACGCAACTAACTGTAATATATAGAAAAAACTAAAAATTTGTAGAAAATAAAAAAAAACTGATATTCTGAGAAAATCATTAAATTTTTGAGAAAGCTTTCTTGCATTTCTGCGATAAGGCATAAAATATGTGAAAATTCTGCAACGCGAAAATGCCGACATTTCTAATAAAAGGATACTTTTTCTGAGGAAATCATTTTTTTTTAGAAAACAATAAGATTTCTGGGAAAATTCGGATGTTTTTGAGAGAACCATAAAGTATCTGCTTAATGCATGTAGATTGTAGATCCAGAAAATTTTTGAAGAATATATAACGTATACGTCGGAGAAAGTAATGAAATTCGAAAAAAAACTTAAAATTTCAGTAAAAGATATGGAAAATATCTGAGAATTTTTGAATCTACATAATTTAGATGCAATCGATTAATCGCTAGATTACAAGTTTGAAGAGACTCCTCGTGGGAATGTAGAAGGAGTTCTTAAACTCTGAGATTCCTTTCCTGTCTACAAATTTAATTTGATTACCTAAGTGTATTTCGAGCTAAAAACGACTTATTAAGTTTAAATGTATAGGCTTGCCCATAAATAATAATGAAAACAGGGAATTATTTTATCGACCGAAATTTATATTGAAAACTTGAATAATCGGACATGCGGTCGTTGGGGGA